>CAJVPT010001565.1:0-20805 GCA_910592055.1 Acaulospora colombiana | reverse complement strand
CGTAAATATAATATATAATTAAAAATTTGGCAAATGTGTGAATTTTGACAAAAATTGAAATTTTGACGAATGTCTAACGATTTTTTGAGGAAAAATTTAACAAAATATATAGTAAAAATGGTGAAAATATGGCAAATAATGCCTAATTATATAGTAGAAATTGATTGACAATTTAAATTATATGTTGAATTATATAGTAGAAATCGATTAACAATTTATTTATGCCAAATTATTTGTCGAATTATATGGTAGAAATAGATTGATGATTTATTTATATCATTAATATGCTGAATTATTTATTTTTTTGATGAATGTTATACAAATAGCATTATGCCGAATAAATATTTTTTGACTAGTGAATATCAATGAATATAATAACAATTCGGTACTATGTACTTTATACTCAAATGATATTCGAATAAATTATATGAAGTTAACAACTATTAATAATTCAGCACTACGTGCCTCATTATCAAATACTTTGGTGTATTATCAGATATGTTAACAATTCAGTACTATATGTCTCATTTGTGATCGATATTTGAGTACATTATAATAGTTAACAATTCAGTACTATATGTCTCATCCATGATCGATATTTGAGTATATTATCATAGTTAACAATTCAGCACTACATGTCTCATTCTTAATTGATATTTCGAATAAATTATACAAAGCTAACAACTGCTAACAATTCAGCACTATATGCCTTATCTTTGGATGCTTTGATACACTATCAGATATATTACCAATTTGATACTACGTGCCTCATTCTTGAGTGATAATTGAATGAATTATATGAAGTTAACAACTGTTAACAATTCGGCGCAATATGTTTTATTCTCAATTAATATTCAAATGCTTCATACAAATCCAGAATACAAATACTTGAAATTGGCATGTATATTTGATAACATTAGTCAATAGCATTTTTCGATAGCATATACCTGATAGCATTATTGATAGCATTATTATGATATACTGAGCATACATATTTGATTACATTAATCGATAGTATAATCAGATAGCATACATATAGCATGTCTCAATTGCATTAATTTTTCTATTAAATATTCTATGTGGTATATATTGTTAAAGAATTTAACATAGATATAATTAATTTATTTGATGACGAAGTATACAATAAGGAATATGAAGCTGAAAACTATTATGTTTACAGAAATTCTCCTATGTGTACACTATATAAAAAGTGTAGTAAGTTATCTTTTTCTAAATATGATACATGTATAATGCATGCTGGTAATTATCGATCTCAATATTAATATTAGTGAAAAAGGTTAGAGAAAATGGCAAAAAAATCAGAAGTGCTTAAAGAAAAATCATAATGATATTGATATCATATTCAATAACATGTCCTGATCTCGAAAATGAGTTAAAATATATTATATCTATTCATAAACCTGCAATCAAGAATTATATTGGGCCCACAAATAATGATATATAATTGGATATATCGTCAGATATATATTTTTTTGCTCATGTGACTCAATGATTGAAGTCAGCTGTGATTACTAAACTGGTATACATTATATGGCATATGGTTGATGTCAGTTTTGCATTTCAGTTATCAAAAATGTGTCATAAAAACATATTATGACACCGACAATGGTGTTGCATTTTAATCATCATGACACATAATGATGATGTCATATTTCAGTTATCAAAAATGTGTCATAAAAATATATTATGACACCAATGATGGTGTTGCATTTCAGTCATTTCGACATATGACAATGTTGTCACATTCCAGTCATTACGATACATACCTGAGTGAAAATAACCTAGACTAAGTGGAAATAACCTAGACTAAGTAGAAATAACATAATTATATTATTTCCATTCCTTTCTAATCTTTGAAATGAAGGATTTATAGAGATTTATTACAGTTAAAAGACTTATTTTCTCCTTTTTAAACTGTTTTGGCCCTTTTAAAGCTTCTATTTTCATGGTTTTTTGAGAAATTTTACCTATTACAATTTGACTCTGGATTTTTGATAGTACAAATTCTTATCAAAGATGATTGACTAATACAAAACTTGTTAATTTTTAGAATGTAAACAAGTTCCTATTGCTTATACTCATACACATAATATATGTACAATTTACAAATTGTTTAATAAAGTACACATAACTAACCTAACAGAGGATTAAAAAAAATAAGCTAAGCTCCACTTTATATTTAATTTATATTTCTACAATATAATGATATACAGTAATTTTATACTGTAGCCAATAAAATTAAGTCGAAATCCATAATAAAATTAATGTAAACGTGTTATCCGAGAACGGTCTTAATTAATATACCATTTATGGAAATACTTTACACGCCAATGCATTAATTTTCCAAGATCGTACAGTAAATGATCCATACTGATAATGTTTGTGTGTGTTTGAATTTTAAAAATTAATGACTTATTTGTTTGGCAATTTAAAATGGATAATTTGCAATTCAATTCAATTCATTCAGTTCACTCGAATCGATCCAACGTTTACATTCGATTAAAATCCGCGCAACCAATGTAAAAAAAAAAAAAAAATTTGCGATATTTAATAAAGTTTTGTTTAATTCGGTGCAGGCATATACTGTACATTGATGGGTTTTGAAATTTTTTGAAGTCGAATGTGAATTCGGAGATAAGTTTACAAAGATGCTTTTCGTATAATGTTTACGTGTACGTCATTTTGTATTTAAAAAAAAAAAAAAATTAAAAGTGGTTATTATGTCACGGAAATAAAAATTAAGGAATAATATTCGGTCATTCTTTTGGTCATGAACTCCAGTGGTTCAACACATATCTAAGAATGAAGACCAGAATGATCAAGAAGCAAAGTAATCCTGCGTTAACCATATTTCCAGTTACTA
Organism: Acaulospora colombiana; assembly: GCA_910592055.1. Taxonomy (NCBI): domain Eukaryota; kingdom Fungi; phylum Glomeromycota; class Glomeromycetes; order Diversisporales; family Acaulosporaceae; genus Acaulospora; species Acaulospora colombiana. The sequence continues at coordinate 17,921 of CAJVPT010001565.1, read as the reverse complement.
TTATTGTCAAAGGCAATCAATGGTAAGATAAGTGGGCAATAATGATGTTGAATAGATGAAATGGATTGTTCTTACGATATGAAGGGGCGTCTCGTGATGGATAGAGGTTTGATGAGATTATCCCTTTTGTTAGTTTACGGGAAATAAGTTAGTCGACGACGAATGGTGAATGTGGTCTATTTAAAGGCTATTCGTTTACCTGAAATATTTGACAAGGTAAGGACCATGGCTTGAGCGATCAAACGCTTTTCATGTGGGAAAGGGAATATGTCTGCAACCCAAGTTAACATTATTGGAGACATGGTCCAGACTCCTGTGAATCGAAGACAATCGGTCATAAAATTGGAATTTCGAAAATCATCAAACAATGATGGATTTTATACCTGAAGAACACAAGAAGGTGGCAAAATACGAGACACCCCTATTCAAAGAAGCACTCATCAACACAAAACCCAAAATAGCCAACAGAGCCGGCCCGATAACGTGAGCCGGTCTCTCGCCGACTTTGTCGGAATGTAATGCGACCAACAACGAGAAACACATTGCAACTAGATAAGGTGGAACGGTCAAGAGTTGACTCTTCAGGATGTCGAAGCCCATGGAGTAAAGCAATGTCGGTAGGAACAATGTTATGGAATTTATGGTGATCCCGCAGATGGTCTTTATAAGCATGGTATGATAGATTTTCCAATCCTTGAACGCGAGGACAATGCCGTTTTTCGTAAATTCCTTTGTGGACACGGGTTGCTTTGTGGTCATCGAATCGTCACCAAGTTGGGTCATCAGGTAGACACGCTCTTTGTCGGTGAGAAATCTCGACGTGGATGGAAAGTCGGGCAACGTGAAGCTTTACAAATTTATTAAATCACGGGTTTAGTTTTTAATTTGCGGGAGGGTATCGAGGAAAAACATTTTTAAAAAAAAACACATGAGATAAATGCTCACTATGCAATCGAGGCGATTATTAAACCACAAAAACCTTCGATGATCGAGAGCCATCGCCAGCCTTGGAGTCCGGCCACACCGTGCAGATTTATGTTGATCACATATGCGAGCAAACCCCTAAAAAGGAAAATAGAAGCACCGAGCAAATTAGAATCAAGGATTTTCTCAACATGAGGTTCGAAAGAGTCTCCCCCGTTGTCTAATCACCCAAAGGCACCGGCCGAAACTCCGCCCGAATAGTAAACCGCAAATCGAGTGGCAAGTTCTTTGGGGCTATACCACATACTTAGCAAGTATATTATCCCCGGTGCCAACCCTAGAGCAAAAAAAAAAAAAACAAACAAAAAAAAGGCAATGCTTCTTTAGGATATCAAATAAATCATCGTCACATCAGAATTTGCTAGATTTAGACCTGCTTCCGTAATCCCCAGGAGCACACGTGTGACTATCAAATCTTTATAATCCTGTATCACGGCCATGCAACAGGTTACAGCCGACCAGACAATCATTATGAATGGAATCCATTTTGACGGCGCAAATTTATGGAGTACCTATGTGTGAGGTTGTAAGGAAAGGTCGGAAAAGGAGGGAAATGACATACGATATATTTTCATCGTGGCGTACCATATTCGATGGAATCTTCATCACCACCTCGCCAATGAAGAATACAGCCAAGGCGATTTGATATTGTCCACTTGACAGTCCTACAAATATGAGAAAGGGAATTAATCACACACGTTCCAATAAGGAAAAAATCATGAGAAGATGACGGTCACATGCATACCTAGATCCTTCTCCAACCCGCCCAACCGAGCGTTGCCTTTAACGAGTTATAAATGAATACAAAAAAAAAAAAAGAAAGAAAGAAAGAGAAGAAGAAAAAAAAAAAAAAAAAAAACTTTGATTCCTACGTTGGAGAAGAAGTTAACCGCAAACACCATAGATAAGACATTCGTACGTACCAATATTCGATCTATCCAAACAAGCAACAAAAAATGTCAATATCGTGATAGGCATCAGGCGAACATCGATTTTACGCAATAGCCTTTTCTCGAAGCTCTTCAGGGGTTCACCGGATTCGTTGTCCTCGTTGACGAATGTTGACGAGGTCGAGAAAGTGTACTCTGAATCGTGCTTGGGATATTCGAATTTTATTTCATTGGACCCCATAATTTCTTTGTGGATTAGTTGTTGGTTGTAGGTGGTGAAATTCAATCTATCTTCGCATGCTCCTCTATCCATGTTCTCATGAGCAGGATGTTTCTCGTTTATATGTTTCATATGCTTATATGATGAGGAAGGTGATGCTTTCCCGGCATCCCCCCCTTTTTTCCTGATCGATTGATTGCTTAACCGCATTCTCTTCTTTGTCTCGCAATAATTATGCGTGATGCATAATTAACTTTTCAATAATGGATAATGCGCGTTGCGCGAATGAAGCGGTGCACCTCGGGCGGAACCATCAGATGTATGCGATACATATCAGAGCGAGAAACCGTGATCATATTTGAAATGGTACCAAAAACCAAAAACCAAAAACCGCGAGTTCCTGATAATCAATGGAACATTAGAAACATTCACGTGGATCCCGCGGATCATTGGAGGTTCGTTAGTTTAGCGAAGGATGGTCGTGAAACGGTAATATCAATTGGTCCATTGTCTATTAAAACGACGGTGAAGTTACGTCTGACACACAAAGGTTCGAAACGTGAATTTGAGATTATTTCCTTTTGCCAAGCACGAGTTATGAATGTAACGTCCTATTGCATGAATGTGTTGCCGAGAAATTTCGCAAAAAATTCCCGTGGATGGTACCCAATGAGGAATTTTCCGGCGGCAAGTTGAAATTTCAACCACGAATTTCCGCAGACCGGTTATCTGTATGACGGATCACCCTTGCTGCGTATTGATAAAGCCTCACACTAAGATCACCGATATACAGTAGACCGAGTGGTGGGAATGAATGAATGAATGGATGAATATGGTAACATATAAATGAGGGAAGTTGGGCCACAAGCTCCGCCACTTCCTTTAGTAGATTATGCGCCGAGTTCACATGCATGTCCGTTATCAGTGATTCGGATTACCCGATTTAATTTCAACTGTAAGGGAAAGGGAGAAAGGGAATTGGTGATCGATAAAAGGATCACTTCTCATTGTGCACAACTCAAAATAATAATTTTTAACAAAGGACACAAGCAAGAAATTTCGGATTACCATTGACAACAAAAAAAATTGCAACTGTTTCGGTAAAAGTGGGAAACGTAATCCATGTAGCCGGATATGTTCTCCTGTGGTACTGTGGACGCGCATTCCCCAAAGCATTTTCTCCGAAATTTTCTTTCTTTTTCCATGAGCGCACAAAATTTAAAGTTTAATTGGATGCATAAACTTTCCTTATCATGGCACTTTTAGAATCGCTGTTTGCATGTCGTAAAGTTTAGGTACACGCACGCACGTACGCACATCACGAACATCGCAAATCATTTGTTACATCGATTAGGTTAGGAGAATTCAATTCAGCGAGGGCTGAATGGGTCATTCACGTCTGACAAAGATTTCTTGCATGGCAAGTCTTTCTTATCCATTATCGTTACCATTCCTAGCATACATCCTCTAACAAAGATGGAAATCCGAGAAAGAATAAAATCTTTTGGGGGGGAAAGGATTTAATTAACTGCAGGGACTGCCTTGTTTGATTTGCAAAATATTTTTTCAGCGTGCGCATATTACGTAAAGCCGGTTGGCAGGTGTGGTAATGGCATGCACTATACCTCAAGGCGCATGCAGCCTGACCGGTAGATTATATTAGAGTGAGTTCTTTCGTTCTTTCTTTCCACAAATTGAAGAAAGGAAGGAGGGAAGGGGAAAGAAAGAAATAAACAAATAAATAAAACCCAGGGGATCCTGTTCACAATAAACATGGTCAAAGAAAAAAAAAAAAATTAAAATAAAATAAATGAATGAATGAATGAATGAATGAATAACCAAATAAATAAATACTGTAGTTGAAATAAAGACGTTCAACAGACAACTTTAATTAATTGATGTTGATAGTGAGAATGTTAAAGAAGGTTTTAAGGTTAGAAACACGGGTGCATTTCATTTATCTTAATTTGAAATTATAGTGAATTTAGCAAACAATGAATGTCGTTATGGTAGCTAAAACAGCTCATGATCGAATGACACACTCTGTGAATTTCGTAGGAAACGCATTAAGAATGTTCCGGTTCTAGACTTCCTATAGAGCGAGCGAATCGATTTGTTTGGTTCTGTTTTACCATTTTGGGCTAATTTAAATTATTGCGACTCTTTTTATCCTGACGAGTTGAGAATATTCGAAACCTGATGATAAACCGGTTGTTGTAGTATGCTAGTGCGAATGCGGAATTATGATGGAACTGCATCGATATCACTGCGTAGCGCAACGACATGTCACCAGGTCAATTTATTTATATCAATATCGACAGACGATTTAATATAATTGAGATGGTACGGGTTTCATTTTTTTTTTTTTCGAGTCCCGACCGGGTGACACAACATAATATAATGACAACTCGGCATCACAACCGCAAATCACATCTAACCAATTTCAAATACTGGTTTTTTATGATGCACGTACAGTAGGTAGGACCACCACAAATAATCGCACTTCTTCTTTTTTTTTTTTAAAAAATAGAAACATACTAATTTAGCAAGATAGTGCATTGTATGCAGGTATTATCACGGGTACGTACCGTGAATGTCATCTCACAGTGAAATGCAGGGGTGCGTATCTGCGTTTGCGGCAATTAATTCTACCTTTTATTCTGTAATATTTCCTTACTTGGGCTAGCGCCAAGTTAAAAATAACCAAGCCTCTCGTCATCTGCCACTCAGGTCATCCGTGGAACGAGTGGAATCTTCCATTGTCCATTGTCTCAGCGCATAAATGACTTCATTGTGGCAAGATGACACTGGTTGTGGCTTTAATGTGTGTCATTGTTTTTGGCTGGTGTCATTGTGTATGATTGTGTATGGGTGTATTGAATGAGTCATTATTAGCATTTGGATGTGACCATTTTTTATATGCTCTAGACGAATGGTTGGTTTTGCTTATTCGTTGGCACAACTAGAGGAGGACGTTGGTGAATTTAAAGTCTTGACAAGAATTTTTTGAAGAAAAAAAAAAAATCCGTTTCTCGACCTAGCCAAGGGTTCATGCCGTGATTCCTTGCCAAGGTTTTTGTGCGACCTCTGGAATTCATCCACAAATTTTACCGTCGGAATCGGTTTATGCGGCGTGGCGTCTTGCGGCGATCCAAAAAAAACTGGTTCCATCTTATTTTTATGCCAAGAGAATTTCTAGAAGCGGATGTAGCGGATGCTAGAAGTGTAACACAATCGCACAATGCAGGCGCCCTGATTGAAGATGATTCTAGATTTGTCATTATTGGATTTTTCTTGGTTGAGCCACAAATTTTGCCACACGACACTGCAGCGCGTATAAAGAAACGTAAGATATCAAAAGAACCATAAAAATGAAATGAAATGAAATAAAATACCATAAAAAAAAAAAAAAAAAAAAAAAAAAAAAATCGACTAAGCTGAATTGATCCATTTTGAAATCAATGGATCGAGAATGAGCGGATACCCGCGATAATTGATATTTTAAGTTTAATTAACTGAAGCCTGAGGCGTCCAATTGGTTCCCGACCCCTGCGCTTCTGACCTCTAACATTCCCCAAGTGAGCAAGTGTAATTTGACCTACTCCATAAAAATAAAATAAGTCATGGCAACAAAAATATAATTATATGATTATTGACAACAAGTAAATAATGTAATGATAATAAATGAATAAATAAATGAATAAATAAATGAACAAATAAATAAATAAATAAATAATAATAATAATAATTGTACTTGGTCGTTCTCAATCAGTCTTCGTGCGGTTTATCGCGGGACGATCTTTTTTTCCTCCTTATGCCACGATTATTAATTGCTTGAACTAGATTGGACCAAAGCTTGACGAGCGAACAAGCACGTAATTAATCGTACAGCCAAAGGGTATAACCTTAAAAAGCGAAAATGTATACATAGTGACCTTTTTTTGGAAGTTGTAGATAGATGATGAGGATAGTTGGACGGCATCCAAACTGTGATGCAAGTTTAATTAAATTTACGCCTACCCTTGTAGAAATTTGGAAATGTTTCGCTTAATCTCCTCCCACCCGATTATCAGGTGTGCGTGCGATGCGTTCTCCCAGAGGCATACATGTTACGGGCACAAAGCTTTCTGTGGTCATGATGCAATCCGTCAATAGATTTGTACCAGCATGGTCACTCCGTTATGCGTGTTCAAAAAATAAAAAAGAAAAAAAAAGAAAAAAAAAAATTTTTTTTTTTTTTTTTTTTTATCCTCAGCAATTTGTTCACGTAGATTGTGTTTAGATGGGGATCTTAGGATCCGACACAGAAATTTTATTTTGCCGCAGTCTGCATTCGCAGTTCCATTGTAATATAATTTGAATATCGAAAAGGGATCCGGCACATGCATTAGTGTTATCAAATATTAGCTAGCGCGCTTTTTCAATCTCGATTGTTTCATTAAATTCAAACACCGACGCCAAAAATCGTCCGTGTGGTGAGAACAATTGCATCCCTAGCTTCTCAAACACACAACACCCGTTCACTATCGGTGGTGAATCCTCCGGGGGGTGATGCGGCGGCGGATTCTGACAGAAATCCTTTATCAAATGACGAGTGAACAAACAAACCAAGTCGCACCCTCTATTATCTGTTAATTTAATTTATTTAATCCACCTTGAATAATACCCCCATATGGTTATTGTTGTCTTTCTTTCAATGTCACCAATCAAAATGAGCATTGTACATTATGTTAACAACTACGTAATACAACAATTTGAAATGCGTATCCCCGATAACAATATCGTTTGTATTTTCCTAACCTGAAGGCACCCAACTATTATTATTTCATTTCAATAATCCACCCCCCCTCCTAGATCAAAACGATTCTTGAGAATCAAGGTTAAAACATGATTCTTTGTTACAGCGAATGGCGTCACTCTAAAACTTTGTGCGTCAAATTTTTTTTTTTTTTCTTAGAGAAAAAAAATATATATGCATACAGTATATATACAGTATATGATATCGACATTCAATGAGTATTTTAAAAATTTATGCACACAATTGTACAACCTTCCACTTGTAACACACCAAACGTATATTTAAACAACCCACCACGCACTCGCCACTTTTCTCAGACAACAAAAAATCTCAAGAGTTTTTTTTTGGAAAAAAATAAAAACGAAAAAACAAATCGATTCTCCTTTGAAACCTTTAATTGTCCAAGAAATATCGCTTTCATTTCCAAAAACTTTCTAAAACTTTTCTTCCTTCTCGAACTCTTTGAGTAAGCGATATTTAAAACAATCCATAAACGATTATATATCTCACTTTCTCTCATTTTTCTGCGATCTACTATATTGTAAGTACAAAATTATTCATGGTTTTTTTTTCTTTTTTCTTTGGTGAATTGAAAACCCATCCTCCAATGCCATCCGAACTATCAACTAATCTTCTTCCTTCCTTCCTTCTCTTCCTCTTCTCAAGAAAACAAAAAGACAAAAAGAATGGACATTGAAGCAAGAAACCGATATTGCGGCCTCTTGATGTTCCCCGTCAAAGGACCTGGATCAAAAGGCAACGACTTCATAATGAATCATTATGATGTTAACTCCTTTTCCGATCAACCGGAGCCCTACTACAAGTCTCAGAGTGACTCACAGGAGACTTCCATAGCTGCTGGAGCTGCCGCAGCCGGGGGCGAAGAGAACGGAAAATCGTCGGGATGCCAGAAGGGGCAGCAAACTGAGAAGCGTCCCCCGCGCCCCCCCAATGCCTTCATCTTGTACAGAAGGGAGAAACAACCGGCTATTCTGGCCACCAACCGTCACCTCACGAACGCACAGATATCCCGATACATCGCCGACCTATGGAAGAGCGAGTCAAACGAAACTCGCTTGGTATGGGAGAGGCTCGCCGATCAAACAAAATTGGAACACATGAAGGCCTACCCAAACTACGTCTACCGTCCAAACAAAAACAAGGGAAAGAAGAGGCCAGGGCGAAAGCAACCCGCCGCTTCCAACGACACCTCCAAGAGCCCGGTGATGAATCCTCAAGAAGATTCAGTGGGTCCAGTTAGACCGTCGACCCGAGGGCAAAATCGATTAACCATGGTTCCGAGGAGAATTGATTTGGAAAGTCAGACGACCGCCACGGAATTTCAATCAATGGTTCCCGCCGTAACCACGACTCCGCCCTTGGAACCGGCAAACGAAATTCCCCTCCTGAACCTGGATTTCACAGATGTTCCCACCACGGAACTGCTCACACCAATCACCCCTCAACAACAACAGCATTTCGAGATAGGATGGAAGGTGGTACCCACGCAGCCTGAACCTGAAACGATTAATCACCGAGAAAATATTTTGTTTCAACCATTCACATTTCACGAACCAACCATCGATCCCTCAATTCTATTCCTTAATGAACATGATACCACCACATCCATCTACGACAATCCATCCGCCTATTCACAAAACACCATCGACGCCTCATCCCTAAAGACCACCAGTGACTCTAGCTCCAGTGCTGGATTTTCGGAATTCCGGGACTCTTCGGTAAATAACCCGGCGATTGCCGATATCTTCGCATTTGGATATTTTGGTGGCTCTGCAAATCATTTCAGCAACTCAAACTATTAAGTTGTATACAATTCTTCAATAGAAGATCGAACATTTTAGAGTAAAATATTGTACTTTATTTATGTGTTCACACATTATATAATATACACATTGTCTGTTCATGCAAATATCTTTTTCATCAAACGTATAATTATCTTCTTTTTTTTCTTGTTGGTATAAAGGGAGGGAACGAATGGAGACGTGGGTGTACGATATGTCAAGGATTTATTTATTATTTTATCATATTATCATTACATTTTTATTGAAATTTTATAAATTCATCAGTTTTCGATTTCTTTATTTGGCGCTAGTCGCCAACAAGGAGGTCCTCGCGTACACTCTTGGATGAATTTATTATTGTACAAATTTGTTAAATATACTTTTTTTTTTTTTTTTCTAAAAAAAAAAAAAAGAGAGAGAGAGAGAAACACACACCCAGACTTTCTCTCCCCGTAGCTCTTTTTTTTTTTCTTTCTTTCTTTCTTTCTTATTTTTTTTTTCTTTGATAACATCTTTTTCGCACGCAGCATCAGCAACGAATTATTATTACTACATTTTTTTTTTTTTCTTTTTCAAAAAAAAAAAAAAAAAAAAAAAAAAAGGAACGAATCGGATTCACCACTCTTGTATTATACACTTTTTTTTGGTTTTTTTTTTTTGTTTTTCAAAAATGACAAATAAAAAAGCGCCTAAAACTCTAGACTTTATAAAAAAAAAAAAAAAAAAAAAGAAAAAGAGATTCATTTTATTTTATTTTCCTCTCGTTTCTCGCAGTAATCTTTTGTGTCGAACAGGTTGTTCGATCGTAAACTTTACGTGAAACTCTCTTTTTTGAAATGGAAAGTGACTAAATAGCGTATAGTCAAGTATACCCAATGTTCATAATTCGGTTCCACCGTAAGTTACGTAATTGGGAACGCACGCATTCGGTGCTCTCGCTATAATTGGCAGTTATTAATGCGCAGAATGATTTGAACCAAGATCCAGAACGATTCGCATTCTCGATTCGGGGACGGATCGATGGATCAACCGCCACCACATTGCTTTATCAGATGCATTTTAACTCACTCCAAAGTTTTCCCTCAATTTTACGTATGGGAATTTCTTTGATGTTACGTATCCTTTGCAGATGACGATGATGTTGATGTCAACAAACTTCACACGTTTTACAAAAAAAGCAATATACAGTAATTGATTTTTTTTTTTAAAAAAAAAAAAAAAAAAAAAACCGAGTTCACGTACGTTATGACAAGGAAAAAAAAAAAGGGCATGCATGTACAATGAATGTACAATGAACCCCTCTGGTAGTCTCGACTTTATGTTGGTAATCGTAAACCAATGGACCGAAAAAAAACACATGGTAGATCTGGTAAATCTCGCACGAAGTTGGTGTTTGGACGGACGGACGGACGTACGCTCGCTCGACACAACGAGACGGGAAGGGTGTTTGTTTTGTCGTTTGATGTTTCTTGTTAGACAATGAATGAGTCGCTGCATGTACTGCGTTAAAATTGGTCCGGGATGCACGTATTGTACAAGGGTAAAGGTAATGTGATGTTGAGGTTTCCCGTCCCAACAATCAACATTAATTTAATCTGTGTTCAATTCACAATTTTTATTTATCCAAATTTTTTGGTTCGGAAATTTCTTAATGCGTTTCAAGGGGGGTGATTAAGTGTTTGAGGGTTTTACAGTTTTTTTTTGCAAAATGGGTGTGGCTTTTGTGAGGCACCGAAGACTGGGTGGTGTGACATGTGCAACCTCGTTTGTGCGAGCTTACAGTATTGTGAACGAGAACAATCTTTGAAATCTTCTTTTTGAACTGATGTTCTCCGCCACCCATTCAAGCAGGTAAAATTAGAAAAGGGAAAAGAAAAAAACACACATGACGTTATAATTATACGCACATATCCAATTGTCTGTGCTTTAAAGGTGGGATCTCTATTGTACGAGAATCCATCCTTGCGAACTAATCATACTCCAACAACTATTTCCAAACGGGTAAAACAAAAAAATGGTACGATATTTTCACTTTCCGATTGTGGACCCTCATTTTCGCTTAATTATCTTCACTCCCTAAACGTTTCATCCGATTCTAGAATTTGTTCGTGTTTGCTATTCAATTGAATTGAGTTGTTGTTGCTGAAAGATAATTGGTTCCTCGGTGACCATAAAAGAAAATAGACTTTATTGAAAAAATGCAATTCTCTTGTCAGCAATTGTGACGAGGTGCCTCGTGTAATTCTTTGCCTTGATATGCTCTCACGTTCTGTGTGACAAGCGCTTTTGGGATGTTGTCTAAAAAAGAGACCTTCTTCTTTTCTTTTTACTCAAGGTCGCACGCGAATTCTTGTTTACTCGGGTGCACTCGTAAATAGTTTAGAAGAAGGATCCGATCAATGACGTCACACAATACGTTTGAACATACGACTGCGGCAACTTTCCGCATACCAGAAAAGGCGCGCGCTAATGGATTCGCCTTATAGGGGGATATTACTAATCAAAGCTGGCTTATGGACTCATTATACCAGGTATGGAAATCGGCAGCTCAGAATGTGCGTACTCACGTTGCGTGCAAAAAACTCAGCCTTCCCTTTTTTTTTTTTTTTTTCCAGAAAAATCGGGTATCACGGCGTCAAATTTACCCCTGTGCGTGATCACGAAATGCATTGGCAAGGGATCCTACAAAGTGCATGTGATAAACGTCTTTTCCTTTATTAGTCAATCATCTGATGAGAAAATTTCGTATGTGTGCATATTCATTGACATGTACTAATTTGCGCCCGAGAGCACACCTTTCCTCACAGCGTAATGCAGTATAGAATGCACTGTGACGACCGGCGAAATTTGATGACCGTAAGATTACAAATGAATGTTGATCTTAACGTTTTTAATTTGGGTTTAAAAATATTTTCAAACGCATTACGCAATAAAAAAAAAGTTTTTTTTTTTTTAAAAAAACAATATAATCATAAACTCAAAATAAAATCAATAAACCGGTGTATTTTTACGTTCTATTATTGTTATGGAAATTTGAGATTCGGGTTACGCAAACTACTTGTGTCACGCGAAACTCGGGCGTGATACTCGGGTCACGCAAAATTCGTGTCACGCGAGCTTGGGAAAAGAAAAAAGAAAGAGAGGTTTTATTGATTAAAGAAAATTCCTTGTCAAACTTGAATTCCGTCACAATAAGAACGGCAGATCAATCCTCTGTTAATAAAGTGTGATGAGAGAGTATGGTCCAATTGTGCATATCAAAATTCGTCGAGTTGTGGAAATACGTATATTTGATAAGCATAACCCGTCGCCATTGCGAGACAATATCAATTATGAAAATTCCGAATTTTTTATTGAGAACTAACTACATATTCACATGAGGCAAACAAACTAATAAATAACAAGGCGAATAAACAATAGCCGACAATATATAGTACAAAAAAAATTATAGATGCAAAACTCTTGATTAACGCTTCCTTCTTGATTCGGCCCTCCGCGGAAGCTGACTAGTCAATAAAATCATAATTACTCTTCTAATATTGATCTCTCAACTATATTTCAAAGCTTTCCTGATCACAGGATCATTTCTCAATTCGTTAGGATCCGTAAAGGTGGTGAACAACCCTTCCGGTAATCCTTGACCCAAAGATTCTATTCTAAAATGAAATTGTTCTAACGGTGTCTTCAATACCTCCCTTTCGGCTGGTTGTTCTTGTAAGCCTAATGAGGTGTGAAGATATGATATTTCAGAGTGAAAATGATTCATGAGACGTGAGGTTAAAGAATCCTTCTTTTGTTGTTCTTCGGCGGAATCCTTGGCTTCCGAGACCACCTCCCTACTTGTTTCTGCGACAGCAGCGGTGACGCTTTCCGAAGATGCCGTTCCTTCGACGGTGGCGGTGGCATTTTTCGGGGATCCCTCTACTTCTTCGGAAGACACGTAATGGTTACGAAGGTGTTTGCATGTTGATGTGAACGTTTGCGCGTATGAATGGTGCGCGGGTTGAGCCGGAAGGCCCTCCAAATGAGGTGTAGAGACATCTCTGACAAAGATTCTAAGGATTCGACCCTCGTTCTCCCGAGCGATCTTTGTATAACTACGTTTAAGCATTGAGGTAGCTTCATTATTGAGAAATTCGGGTCGATCTACTACGAACAATTTGGACTTACATCTCAGGATCAAGTTCACCGGTGTCGCCAACAAGGATAAATTTGCGCAAGGGAAAGTCCTATTTTCAGACAATTATAAAAGTCGGTTCAAATTTAACGTGAACCCTAATGCGCACATCACCCCTCCAAACCAAGATGTACCTTGAGTAACTGGTGAATATACATTAATTTGCTAGCCATTGGGTGTTCTTTCTGCTCCTTCACGCTTTTAACTATTCCATCGTAGAATTTAAGATGAGCCGAACCAGGTGGGAAATTGTAGGTGTTGAAGAAAGATCGAAGCATGGGGTATAATTGCCACGGCGAATTGGATACATAGTGGAAAGACACCTCTTTATCATACTTGAAATAGGGTGGAGATGTTAGGATGGTGGTGCTACGATGTGAACGGTTGTGCATCTATCTCTCTTTTATTCGACCTACCCATTCGTGATAAAGTTCCGACATTCCATCAACCTGTCGGGAGGATCGAGAAAAATGACAATGAAAAATCAATCATCAGTTATAAACAGCCAGCGCAATGTGCATATCCATTTTTATCTTAATAATGAGAGGATCTTACTGCTCGGAAGGGTTGTAAAAAGGTGTTTGAAAGTATGGTCCTTGTGCTACTAAGTATTTCGGTATCCTTGATTGTGTCATCGATATCCTAATTTTGAGAAAGACATGAGATACGCGCGTTCACAAAAAAAAAACAAAAAAAAAGTGAATCGTGAAGAACATGCAGCATACTTCCACCTACCGAGATTACCGAAAAACCTTCGGGTTCCACCAAGTCCACGATACCATAAGTCGGATGTGCTACACGAGGAATTCGGGAAAGTTCGAAAACTCGCCAGTTGAAACATCAACGAAGCATAACATTTTGACTCACGTGACGTATCCTGAAAAGCTGCAATCTTGAGCATCCTGATCTTCTTCGTATTCTTATTGGTTAGGGTATTAATAATTGTGCTGAAAAACGGTGTCTTGTCGTCTTCCTTCAACCATTTTTTAACGGTATTATGTGGAATCGGGAGATGTCCCGAGAAATTTCCTTCAACCGGCATAATCCTTATGCTAGGGGTTTCATCTTCTGGATGATTTATTATAAGCTTCTTTTGAGCATTATCAATTATATTTTTTACATCCTCTTTAGCTTCCTTGGCGGATGGTTCATTGGCGAGCTGTTCGACTGATGGTTCAGTAGGATCACCGTCTGCGGTCATCTTTCTGGAATCGGTAACACCGATGGCCCTGGCAGTGAACTCCTTATGGTCGATATTGCTCGCCCAAAACAAGGACGCGCGGGATTGGAAATCGGCCTTTTGGATTTCAGCCAAATGTTGCGTTAGTCCTGAAACAAATTGGCAACGACGGAGAAAACATTAGAATTAATTCCCCATCTGAATTTAAGATAAATCATTGGAAAATTTGTTGGTTACCAAGAAATAGAGCGCGAGTTCTGCTTGTCTTTGGTGTAGAAAATGCCCAACCGCGAATTCGAATATTCCAATGATCGGTCAACTCGGCCTTGTCTATTTCGTAACGTCATAAATATATGTGATAAAGAATAGACGTTGGGAATAAGAAGAGCGCAAAACTATCCTTGCTTACCATCTAAACTATGCCTCGTAGCATAAGTGGGGAACAATAGACAATGCTGTTCATACTCTGCAGCCGATTCTTTCGAAGCCTTATCTGAAGTCGTGGGAGTCACGGTCTCCTCATTTTCTTTTTGCTCCGACATTCTGGAGAACGGCCTTTTACCTGAATGATAGCGGAGAAAATGTGTGAGAGTAAAATTCGTCCTGACACGCACTTGTAAACAATTTAAACAATTTGCTTTACGAGAAGAATTAAAAAGCCACATTGTGTTCACCAGCACAATATGCAGTTGTGTGATCAAGATTTTCTTGGCAACCCTCTGATTTGGTGTATATGCTAGCAGGTTTATGTTGACCCATCTTCAAAAACAAGGCAACTCGAAGTCGCGCAAACATCTACAATTGGTCATATTAATTTGACGTTGTAACCGGTTGCATCTATTTCGCGCTTAAATCATAAAAAAAAAAAAAAATGGTTACACGGTCTTTTAAGAAATGCGTACTAATTCGTCGATTCTTGTAATTTTAATGATAATAAAAAATTTTTAAAAAATAAATAAATACAAATATGCGACATACAGTTGTTTCACAGCGTACAAGTATGAATTTACAAAAAATATTTACTAAACGATATATCAAAATAATAACAGCAGCAACAACATTTGCATTTTACCTGAAATTATTTATTAACAGGGAGATTTTTTTTTGATGTACTAAACCTTTCAAATGTCATTTGAATTCCTTAAAAAAAATCTTCCAGCATACGCTTTCGTTAAAATAATTATTTTTTAAAGAATTGTATTTTTTGTAAAATTTTATTTTATTTTTTTTGGTAACGCATACATTGAAAACTTTTTACTTCATGGCACGCATACACCCTATTTACTCGACAACTCCCGTGACCATACGTTCCCGAGGTTCCCAGCATGCTAACTGGAAGCAGACAGATAAAAGAAGCTATCTTCTGCCCATTATATGAGTTTTTAGCAAGCAACGCCCACGCAAGAGAAACTATTTTTTATTATCGACAGCAAAATGTAACGCCCGATTTTCCAAGATTTACGTAAGAAATCGGGCGTTGCCTTTTGCTGTCGACTCACATACACTCATACGTGTGTACGTTATACTATTGAATTTAGATTGCGATATAGATAATCAATGTGAATATCTTTCTATTGTTGATTATTACACTGTGGATTCATATAAACAGAAGATCTTGCGCATTTATCATTTTATGGTACACGCTAGCCAAATTTTGCATCGGTGAATGGAACAAGTTCACTCGTCGATTTCTTGAACCGATATCGCGTGAGTAGAAATATTTTGGAGATCCGAAAGATAACGCAGGGGCTTTTAATTTTATGTGGTAAGGCTCGAGTTGTTTTCTTGAAACAGATTAGTCATAAATTTAATATTAATAATGAAAATTTCATGACTCATTCATTATACGTACGTATTATCACACTTAAAGCCGCCCATTATTATGTCAACATTCAAACAAAAACGAGCAAATATGTGGGTGGTATGATTTTAATTAACATTTCTATTAATCTCCATTTGGGAATTTAAAACCATTTCATTATTTACTGTATATCGTGTTGCTATATATGCTATCTATTTATATCGTACATATTATGTAACGCTAATTATCAAAGCGACATTAATGATGTACACTGGGTGGACAAAAGTCTGCGGCCGAAATGATCAACGGTGATATTTTAGAAATTTTCGCCCAAAGTTAAAATTCAATTGTGCAACATATTTGGTTGTAAATATATACTTTTAGAAAACCGTAACTTTCAAATGCAATTAAAAAATTTTTCTTACCATAATGTCAAACATTCAAAAATAAAAGAAAGGTTTTCAGTTAACAGATTTTGAATGTGATGAAATAGTTGATCTTTTTAAAGATGGCTTTTTACATAAAAAGATTGCAGAGATTTTAAACCAATCAGAACAACAGTTATAAGTGTGATTAATCAATATAAGAAGTTTGAAAAAGTTAAGGTTGCTTCATGGTTAGGTAAATCAATAATAATGAGTGTTTGTACAATCAGATGTGTAATTAAAATTGTTAAGGATGATTGTTAACAAGCCATTGAATAAATTACTTAAAAAATTCAATATTGGCATGATTATTTTAGTTAATGATAAGATTATCCATAATATACTATATGAACAAGGCTATTATGGTTGAGCTGGAGTGAAAAAATCTTTTATTTTAAAGCAAAATATGCAAAAAATATTAAAATAGTATAATAGAAAAAAAAAATTAAACTATTGAGTAATAATTAATTGATTAAAATGATGAATTTCAATATTTAATATTTAAAAATAATTTATATAAATAAGTTGACAAAAATCACATAAAAAATATGATATACAGTATAGTGCAAAATTTTTTGGAATTTTTTATTTATTTATTACTCAAAAACCACTGCATAGAAATTAATAAAAAATATATCAAAATAAAGCTAAAAATCTAGAAATTTTATTAATATATAATTAATAATTAATTCTTTCGCCATTATTTTCAATTATTAATTCACATCTCTCTTTCATTGAATCTATAAAATTATTTAAAATCTTATTTAGAATTTTATCCCATTCTTCTATCATAAATTGTTCTAATTTTAAAATATTTTGAGGTAATCTCATTTCTATATTTTTTTAAGTGATAGCTCAAAGATTTTCAATGGGATTTAAATTTGGACTATTAGAAGGCCAATAAATAATTTCAAAAAAATTTTCATTTAAAAATATTTTAACAATTTTACTTGTATACTTGGGATCATTATCTTGTTAAAAGTGCCAACTGTTCTCAAGCAGTCTATTAAATTCTTGTTTATAATTTTGCAAAATATTGATATAAAATTTTGCATTCATAATTTCTTTAAAACAAAAAAGAGAAGTTTTTCCTTTTATACAAAATCCTCCCATACAAAGATTTTAGTACAATCTTTAGATATTCTTCTAATTGGTCTTGCACCTTTATACTATTGAGTAATTGTATTTCTTAATAGTTGAAATGCTGTTTCATTAAAAAATAATGTTTTTTTCCAATTATCATCAAGATATTTTTTTGCTCAAATAATACGAGCTTTTTTAAATTGTTGAATATGATACTTTGATATTAATATTTGATAATTTAATTGCCAAAATTCTTTAGGAAAGTCTTGGATTACGACATAAATATTGACCAATTGCTCTTGATTCATGTGCTATAATCTTTTTAGAAGGATCACTACCTGATTTTCTTGAATTATTGCCATTTGAATTCAATTTTTTGAGATTGTAATAGATAGTTGACATGTTTATTCCAGTTTTGGAATATATTTCATATGCAGAAGTAATTTCATTATTTCACAAATGTAATATAGTTTATCATTGAGTATTTTTTTAGAAGATGACATTGTAAGGATAAGTTTGTAATAAAAATAAAATGATCAAATAATTTTAAGTACCTATATA
>CAJVPT010001564.1:0-20806 GCA_910592055.1 Acaulospora colombiana | reverse complement strand
TTATCTATAGTTTCTTACTTTGCGACACTCAATCTTTCATGCCAGACTTTCAGGTTTTTGGATTCTAGATCATTACACATAAATTGTATCACCCACGTGATCCATAACAATACAAAAAAGATGTTTGCAAGAAGTTTTTATACTTCCTTGCTAATAAAGTTTTAATACTTTTCTTAAAACAACTTGAAGTATTACTTCAAGAGTTACTACTACCCTTTTCTCATTGTTTATAAATCTTTTCACTCAAAAACTTGACTCCTAGTGATCAAGAAAAGTCAAGTAATACCTTTAATACCAATAGCAAAAGAGTTTTCAAAGAAAAAAGAACTGACAGTAAAATACTTTAAGACCTATTAGACCTTTGAAGCGAGAGATTTATAGAAGTTTTCTGCAGTAAAAAGATTTATTTTCTTTCTTTTCGATTGTCTTGGCTCTCTTAGAACTTTCACTTTCATAGTTTTTTGAAGAATTTTGCCTACCTCAGTTTGACCCTGAATTTTAAATAGTACAAATTCTTATAAAAGGTGATTGGTTGACATGAAACACATCAGTTTTGGAATGTAAACAAGCTCTTATTGGTCACACTCATATGTCTCATTATATCATTGATAATATAAGAAAGAAAGTTCTAAAAAAAGTGTCCTCTCCAACTATATATGTTTGATCTTCAGGAAACAATTATGATACTAAAAGGTAAGCAATGGGTAGGTAAACGTATTCAACTTCCATCTTTTATTAAGTTTCCCAAATGATAAAAAAACTTTCTTGAACAAAAACTGAGATCTCCAAGCTTCTATTCTGATCAGGCAAAGTTCTTGAAAAGATTTATTTATTCCAGTTAGGTAAACTCTTCTATAATATGGCACTGGCTTCATTGGTAATAAATGAATCTATACATTAGCATAAGGATAAGTTTCTCAAATATTCTTTTTAAAGTCACTTTCAGGAATGGTTAAGTTCCTCAAACATCAGGAAGCTTAGAGAATATTTCAATTAGGCAAACTTCTTTTGAGAGAAAACTGTGAAATAGAGCAAGAACCTTTTAGAAAACTTTGAATTGTATTTTTCTTTTTCCTTTTTTCCAGTACCATACTTTAGCAATTCATCATTTTTTAGGATAATTAACAGTAACAAACTATTGGCAATAATCCTGGTTGACTTAGAGACACTATGCCAAGCTACTAGTAAAGTGTAATATTGTCTCCTAAATCTAACTTAGAGTATCTAGTTTAGACTTAGTTTTGTTTAATCTAAACTAGTTTAGTGAACTCCTCATATTTTTTAAATAGTATAGTTCTTTAACTAATAATGTATAATGATGAGTTAGTTACTTTGTGAAAAAGTCTGTAAAATATTTTGATATCTTTCAATATCACAATAAAGACATACCAAAGTGGTATTATTACGGGTTAAAAAAATATTATAGTTTGTATTATTTATAATTTATAAATATAATCTCAATTTAAAAAAATTTATATATAAATTTATCAATTTTTTTACTTTATAGCTGATAAATAGTTGCTAAATTCTTAATGAATAGTTAATGAACCTTTAATGAATAATTTAATAAATAGATGCTAAATTTTTAATAAATTGTTAACAAATTTTTAATAAATAGTCTTGATAAATAGTTGAGGAATAATTGATAAATCCCTTTTTTCTTAAAAATTTCTTAATAAGGAAATTTTCTCAAGGAAAAAAGTAAACAACAAGAGATGGTAGTTTTAAAGACCAAATACAATATGATGAACTTCTCTATAGAGATAAGCTTTCCCTATGGTGCTACGTTTAAGTACTCTGGATTTGCAAAATAGCAGGATTAAGTAAAGGAGCTCTTTGCCAAATGAATAGGCAGGGCTTCTTCTGTTTGCTTTAGTAACTCTAAATAACAAGTCTTCTCTACTCCACTTGACCCAAGCTCCTCTAAAAAAAAGTAAAAATGTCATTCAAAAAAAGGAAGACACCAAGAAGACAAGAAATAAGGTAAACCAAAGGATAAACAACCTTTGCCTAAACAACTTCTGCCTTCAAGGCATATAAATATTTTGAGTATGGTGAAGACTTTACTAGTTACACTTCACAAAAGAAACATTTAAATAGATATCACAAACCAGATACTATAGAAGTTAATAAACATGCCAAGCAAAAAAAAAAATGTAAGGCAGCCTATCAAGAAATCAAGGCCAGTACTGCTGGAGTACTGGCCTGGAAGCTTTCCAAAAAAATTTTCAAGACTGATTGTAATGAGCTTGATAAATAGACAGTGCTTGAATTAGTAAATCAAGTAGGAGATGAACCCAATAAATATCAGATTTATCTATCTAAGGAAAGGAAGATTGGTATTCACAATTACACTCCCACTACTGATGGTTTTGGACTAACCATTTGAGGTTTCAAGACTTATTTAAAGTCTACCTCCTTCACACTTGAAGGGCTATTCAAAGATGGGTTTGATGAAACAATTGATAATCTTGATTTCTATCACAAATACAAATCCTTGTTGATAAATATACAATGCAAAGAAGTAAACTTTATTGATGGAACTTTTAAGGATAGTTGAAAGATAAGACTTCATCGCCATTATTCCTATATTTAAGTTGATAATAGAATAAACATTATATTGGCAGAATGTCAAGTAACATCAGAAATTTTGCTAATCCTTCTATTAAAAAACCTTGGTGAGAGAAGAAATTCATGGACCACACCAAAGTGTTTAAAATCTATAACACAAGTTAAAGTACAATAACAGTTTGATAACTAGATTACTCTTTAAAATTATTTTAGGAAAAATTAAAAAAGCATCGAATATCTTTCTTACAGTATAGTTTTACATTTATAGTTACATTATTTGTATCTGCTTTTAGATTTATTATATATTACAAGTATTTGTAAAACTCCATCTTTATGAGTATAATAAAGTAAAGATAAAGATATAGATAACTAGACAAGTAAATGGTTAAATGAGATTCAGCAATCTAATAGAAGCCTTTTCAACACTATTTGTGGATACATAGAAGAGAACAAAATCACTTCCTTGAAGAATTACCTCAAAGTACAACTCAAAATTCCCCTGATAGTCACACAAAGCATAATCGATAAGTTTTGTTATAAAATGAAGAAAAATTTCAAGAAGGACATATGGAATAGCCATTGCAAAAAAGCTATAGAGTGGGAAAAGAAGCAGAATATTATTGAAAAGGATAAATGAATCAAAAGACATGGGTACAGATCTATCATGCAGGTCATACAAGAACAGGAAAAAAGAAACCACACTTGTAGAAGATCCGAAACAAGAAGTCTCTGAAAGAAAGAAGGAAATGAAGTACATAGAAATTATTAAGAATTGGATTTGTAATGGAAGGAAATAATTTGATTTTTAACTGCAGTTAAAATTTAGAATAATTTACAGTAATGACCTGTAGGTAATGATTTTATTGATTAGAAGATTTATTCAAGTCAGTAAAGAAATGAAATATTATTTCCTAAGTTGCATCTAGAAAAATAATTTTTCGACGACAGTTGAGTTAATATGTGAAAGTCAAAATAATTTGTAAATATCTGATATATATACAATAAAGACAAGTCATACTAACTTAATTACGAATTAAAAAAAAAAAAATTAAATAAAATTTTTTTCATTAATTCTTTAATCATATATAAAAAAAAACATTTATAAGAAGTTTTTATACTTCTTGACTAATAAAATTTTTTCATTTTTTTTTAAATTATTTTGAAATTTATTTTTAAGAGTCTCTATTATCTTTTTTTATTTATTTATAAATTTCTTTAAACAAAAACTTGAGTTTCTGATAGTTTAAATAAATTCAAACATGTATTTTCTTTATTAAAGACAAGAATTTTTTAAGAAGTAAAAAAATCATCTTGTGAAGTGTTATTTTTTAAAGTTAAAAGTAACATAGTAATAATGATTTTTTAGATAAGTGAATACTTATTATTTATATTCTTATACTGTATACTGTCTCTTTTTCTCTTAAAGAATCTATAATTTTTTATAGTTTTTAGATAGTTTTGTCTACTTTTGCTTAACCTTAAATTTTTGATAATACAATATTACCTGATTTTAATTAACTAATATAAAACATATTAATAATAGAATGTAAACAAGTTTTTATAATTATACTTATGTATTTTGATAATATTATTAATAAAGAAAAGAGAAATTGTTAATGTAAAATCTTTTATTTTTTCAAATAAAGTATAATTGAAATAAAGAAATTATAAACCCATTAAAATGAACATTAAATTCTTTAGATAATAAAAAAATAATTATTTAATTAAGCTGAGATCTTCAACTTTTTATTATTTTAATTAAGTAAAGTATACAAAAAATTTTATTTCTTTATTCTAGTCAAGCAGTAAAACTAAAAAAAAAAAAAAAATTATAAGCCACTAACTTTTTTAGAATTGTGAATATATTTCTCAAATATTATATAATAATACTGTATCATTATTGATAAGAATCTCAATTATTCTATAATATCTTCTTATTATTATAAGATAAAAAGATTATTGAGAATTAGACTTTTTAAGCAATAGAAAATATTTACCAGTAAAATTCTTTTAACTAGATATGGTTACTAAAAATATTGAAAATTATATAATATAACTGAATGATTATATAGGAATCTGAAATCTATTATAAGTTATAGTTAGAATATGGATAAATATAAAATCAATATCAAAAGAAAAAAGTATTATACAAGATATTGGATCTAAGTAGGTAATAAGTATCTTAAATAATTACAAAAAAATAATAATTATTATAGATAGATAAGCTTCTTAAATGGTTATATTAATTAAAATTATATTATTTAACAGCTAAATTATTACTGAATTTGATTAAATTTAATAATAAAAATATTATTAAATTCTTTTTAATTACTATTATTTAGTATATTATTATTTTGACACTAAAGGATAATCTAAAATTTGGTAATCAAAAATTCATCAATTAATAGTTTAACAATAAATTGTCAAAAAATTTATTACTGATTTATTAAATAATTTATTAATTATTTGGTAAAAATTCATTAACAATTCAATAAACTTCATTATAAAATTATTTATTAGCAATTCAACAAAAATTCAATAAATAATTTATTAAAATTCTTTATTAAAAATTCATTAACTATTTACTAAAAAATTTGTAACTATTTATTAAAATTATTTATTAAAAGTCTATTAATTATTTATTAAAAATTCAGTAACTATTTATTTATTATTTAATAAAAATTTATAAAACTTGTGAAAAAAATTATTAAATTATTTGATATTAATTATATAATTAATTAAATTATAATATAAATTATATATTATATATTATAATACAATTTTTATTATTCATAATTTATAAATAAAATAGTTAAAAGTGTAATAAAATGGTTAGGTTTTAGACTTGGTTAAAACTTTGGCCAGTGATCTGTAGTAGTAACTACAGGTAATAATGTTTATAGTGAAGGGCATTCATCCAAACTATAAATGAAGCAACAAATCATATCTAAAGTTGTACTTAGAGTTTAACAACAAATTAAGATAAGTGAGTTAGTTAGCATTCTAACTTTAACAATACTGTAAATAATATAGCCTACATTATGTTTAATAATATACACATAACTAACCTGACAGTAGGTTAAAAAAAAATAATAATAATAATTTATAAATAAAATTTCAATTCAAAAAAATTCACATATAAGTTTATCAATTTTTTTACTTTATTGCTAATGAATAGTTACTAAATTTTTAATGAATGATTAATGAACTTTTAATGAATAGTTTTGATAGATAGTTATCAAATTTTTAATAAATATTTGATGAATTTTTAATAAATAATTTTGATAAATAGTTGTTAAATTATTAATAAATAATTTTGATAAATAGTTGTTAAATTATTAATAAATTAATATCAAATTTTTATTAAATTGTTAATAAATAATTTTGTAATAAACTTTTATTAAATTATAATAAATTTTTATTGAATTGTTAATAAATTTTTTAATAAATTGTTAATAAATTAGGAATATATTAATTTTATAATATTTATAATCTAATTATATAACACAATTATATATTTTTAGATATATCTTTTTTTTTTTATTTTTATTTTTTTTTTTATAATTTTTTGAAATTAGTTCTTGAAGAATAATAAGTAGTATTAATCTATAAGTAATAATATGTAAATTAGAAGAATATTTATTTAAAACTTATTATAAAGTAAAATATTGTTCTCAAAATTATACTTAAAGGTTAAAACTTATTTGAGAATTAAAAATTATTGATTAGTAAGTTAACATAAAATTTAGTTTAGTTATAATATGGTACAATTGTTTTATATATTTTTATTAATTTTCGTAATAATTAATAAACACATTATATTGATATGATCACAGGTTTGAAAAAATTTTTTTTTAAAATTTAAAAATTAATAAATTTATGATTTATAATAAAGATATAATAAATAAATTCAAACTTTTGAAATTAACCATATATATTTTTTTTTTAAAAAAAGATTTTTAATATTATACTATGGATTTTTTTAAAAAATTTTTTTCTTGTTATAAATAGAAAATAATATTTTTTGACTTTTCTTAATTATCAAATTTAAATTTTTGTGTAAAAAAAAAATATAAACAAGAAAAAAAATTAAAATCAATTATTGAAATTATTTTTCAAGTTATTTTAAGAAAAGTAGTAATATAGAAGTATAAAACTTCTTACAACTATTTTTTTATACTATATATTGTTAATGAATTAATAAAAAAAAGTTTAATAATTTTTATTTGTTTTTTTTTATATATTTTAATATACATACATTTCAGATATAATTTAATTTAATAATTTATTGATTTTGAAATAATAAAGATCTTTTAATTAAAATATTTAAAATATAATATCTAAAAAAGAACAAAATATTATCTTTTAAATTCAATTTAAAGTATCTAGTTGGGAACTTTATTTTATTTAGTTCAATTTAATTCAATAAACTTTCTTATATTTTTTAAGTAATTTAATTCATTAACTAAAGTGTTTATTAAAAAAATAAATAAATAAACAATTCATATTTTTTTTTATAAAATTTATAAGTAAATTATTTGTTTTAGAAATTTTTTTACTATACTCGTTTGACATAGGTATGATGCATAATAAAAAATATTAAATTTAAAACTTTATTATGCGACATTGATTAAGAAAGGTCAAATTACAAATAGGCAGAGATCATGCATTTTAGAATTCAAAAAAATTTTTTTATAAAAAGATTATTATAAAAGATTTCGCATTTGATAAAAAAGAATCGAAGAATTACCATCACAAAGCCACCAATTAAAAAAAAAAAATCCCCCCACCAAATTAGAAATATTAGTGTAAGCTCGTTTGAACTGGTTGCTGATTCTAAAGCTTATATTTCAAGATGGACATAACATTCTTTTAACATGTGACTCGCGCTTTTTTTTTTCTTTGTTTGATCCACGCTATGGATTACATAATCACTAATTTTAAAGTTAATGAGTATATATGCAGTATAAGCCATAATCTTTGATTCTTTGATTCTGAAAAAATAAATTTTTTATGCATAAGAATCAAATTTCCTTTTCGAATTAGTGGCAGTACTCGCCGATCAAGAGTAACTTATGAAACGTTCCTTGCCACTTTCTCATCGACTGCTTAGCTTACATTACATATTAAAGTAGTTTGATCAAGATCAAGATAACCCCTATTTCGTTTGCGCTCAAAATATGCATACAATATTTTTGAAATCAACATTATAGTAAACAAAAAAATTGCGTGTTGGAATCATTCGTCGCGCTTACATTAAAAAGGATTACGATCTAACTATTATCTTTTATTCAACTGTAAAATGCATTCCGCACTTATCGTGCGCCATCTTTTTGAATGTGATCACGTGGTTGTCACGCTTTAAAGATCTCGTAACAAATCTCATCCAATAAAAATGCTCACATGTATAATATACATTCGTCATCAAAACTTTTTTTTCCTTTACGAGAAATGAGCAATTATCGTGAAAAAGGAAATGTCGCATTTAAAAAAGGAGATTTCCTTACAGCATGGACTCTGTATACACAAGGCCTCTCCGAAGAACCTACGGACCCATTTCTCTGGTGTAATCGTTCCTTGGTAAACATTAAATTGGAGACATTCGAACTTGGATACATGGATGCCCTGAAAGCTCATAACATCTTAACTTCCCCTGATATTCCTGATCCAAATTCTCCGTACTCTAGCAAACTATTAGAAGACACAAACTTGCAGAATCTTCTCATAAAAACCTACAAGCGAATGGCCGAATCAATGTCATTATTTGGAGTTTCCCGACGGGCGGCTACCATCCTGGAAAGTTTATTAGACCACCCGACATACAGCAAATATATTATAAATAATAAAGATAGGGAAGACTTTAAGGTCAATCTTGGAAAGTATCGAGATAGATCGAAATTGACACTTAAAACACTGGAAGAATCAATTCCCGCTACAAATGTCTCGAAGCAAGAATATATCGATAAGTGTTTGGACATGGGATCAAGCAATTTTGATTATCGGTGGGATAGAAAGCGACAGGAGGATAGGTGTTCCGATGCGAACGTTCGAGAACTCCAGAAAGAATTAACACCCTATCTTCGGCGTAATGTCAGCGTTGGCAGGGTAGCATTTGTCAATGGAAACAATTCTTCAAGCGAGAAATTTTCGTCGTTTCAAATGGGAATTTTTGCGGAAGAAGATATCCCGGAAAATGAGGTGATCTTGAAGGAGGAATCATTCCTCGTGGTTCATCCTTACACAATTCCAAGGTGTCATCATTGCGCGCGTCGCATCAGGGGCACCAACAACGAACACCCAAAAGCTCCTCCGAATTTCAAATGTGAGAAGTCCAATTGCAATGAGGTGTTCTGTAGCAAACGATGTTACAAAATGGCTGAATTACAATATCACACTGCTTTGTGTGGTAAAGACCTTCAACCTTTCTTGTCGCTCGTTCGCCAACGAAAATCCGGGAATAATGATAAAAGTCCCATGATGCTTTTAAAACTTTTTGCCATAGCGAAAATTCAAAAAATCACCCCTCTGAACGTTTCAAATCTAAGATTCCTTTCTCAATTTCATCCTTCGAAGCTCCCATCATCATTGACTAACACCACGACCACTCTTCCAGCAATATTAATCGATTTCTATTTAGAAACCCTAAACATATTAGGCATCTCTCCGTACGACGTGAACTATGACTTTTGGATCTACATCACACTATTTAATATCCTGAGAGTCAACGTGTTTGGATCTCCCGGATACTTGTGTCTATATAGGTTCACGTCTTTGATCAACCATTCCTGTCAGTCCAATATCGCTTCACTTCATGTGACTTCCGAAGATGAAGATTATGCCTCCAAACACGAGATCGAGGAGAATGACATGGTGATCATTTCTTCGAGAGAGATCAAACGAGGTGAACAGATATTTACAAGTTATTGTGACCCAACGATTAGTAAAGTGAAGAGGGGAATGGTTTTGGTGCCTACATATGGGTTTGAATGTGATTGTGAGAAATGTAAGAACGAAGAGCCCAATGATCTAAGTTCTTTGTATTCTATTCCTTTGTGGCTTATCAGCACTCCTAAAGAATAATCATTCGATGAAAGACACGTCGGTGCATACCTGTGAAACGATCTGTGCACCAATATAAAAAAATAAAGTGTTTATGATTGATGACGAAATTTTACTTTTTCATGCGTAACACTGCATATGCGAAATCTGTGCTTTGGTGGTATATTACATTTTTGTGCGGAAATACAATACATACATATACTTACATACAGTAGGTTTCTATGAGGTGTCGAAAAGACAATCGCTTTTGGATTTATTAAACAGAAAAATTTGGATTCGCGTGGTGCGCTGATTTCCAAATTTGCATTCGCTCAAAGATACAAGTTTTCTTTTGTATGCACGAAAGTGTGTACGTAAGCACATGTGTTGCTGCGAGGGGTGAAATGGTACCTTAATTGAATTTGCATACGATACGATTTTCTTTGGAAAAACTTAAAGCAAATCTTGAAAGGCTTTGACGGTAGTTATTGAGTGTGACTGTCAATATTTAGTAATCGTTTCAGTATTGCGTTCAGTTGATGACGAAATACCGGTTAATGGATCAAAATTCAAATCACTCTCCATTTGAGCATCTCCGTTTACTTTTTCATGCACGCCCATCAAGTTACCTGCGAAAAAATGTTAAGGGTTCAAGAGAAAGAGTGAGAAATTTGAGGTATGCGATGATAGACACAAATATTTTCATCTTGCTAAACATTTGATAATAAAATATTGATGTGGCTTAGGATTAATAGGTCAGCATCAACGGAAATTCGCTTGCTGGCGTTTTCCTAGTTTTTCCTAGTTTTCCTAGTCTCATTTCATAAAATTTTCGAGAGCGATCAACATTCCATCAGTCGCACAAACCTTTATAATCGTCGTCGTGCAGATGATTACCTGATAAGCAGCCTTCGGGTATGCATGTACGTGCATTTAATATAAATAATATTTTAAACGTGCTCTGAAATTTGTTTTCCACAATTGGAGGAGATCGGAAATAAATGCTGAAACATTAAACGCGAAAATTTACGCATCAACAGGTTAGTTATCTTTATTGTATGCGGTTTTTTTTTTTTTTTTTTTTTTTTTTTTTTAATGGTGCGGCGTAAATAGTCGTCGATCCCATTTCAATAAGTTACCTCACACCGCAGTCACCGATCCAATCTTCTCACAGGTGATTGTTATGATGACCGTATTTAGACACAGTGACGATATTTAAAGGTTCTTTTTCTTTTTTTGAACCTTTCAAGATAATTTTCTCCTTTTTTTTTTTCGCCTGCTCTCACCTTTACCTCAACAACTTTACGCTGCGTGTTTTTTCTCCCGTGACCCTTTGATCCAAAAAGTCACTTGCATTGAAAATATTCACGACTTTCCCGGCCCATATATCTGGACCTACGAATCGAAAGGAACCGATACTGTTTGTCATCAGATTCACTCGCGGCACCATGATGATGGCTTTATTCTTGATTAACAAAATAATGGATTTCGCGTTGGCATCATCCGAGATTCTTATCGGAACATGCCTCTTCTATTTCATCTTTTGCTCTCTAACACCCTTTTGCGAGTTGATTATGACTCACTTCAAGACGTCTTTCAACCGTACCTGCAATCAACCTCGGGTAAGTAAACCCGAGATGATTTGTGATGAAGAGATGATGAGACTTGTAACCTATCATTATGTGGAGCGGGATCAACCGCACAAACGCGTCCCCACCGGAAAGCAACAAGAGGAAATGATTCCTTTAAGTGTCTTCCGCGAGTCAGACCTGAAGGGGATCGCCGTTTGGTTCATCTGCATCCTTCTTTCAGTTTCACTCTTACTCAACGTCTCTTATTTTTTGATATCCTCACTCAACATTCTTTTCGGCGCGTGTCTTGTCCACGTCATCTTGCTCTCTTTTGCACCTCTTCGTGAGATGTTTACTACTCACCTCACAAGGAATAACCAGGTGTCATTAAATAATTATGACGTTATCCACGATATGGAAATGTCGAACCCTGTCCTCTTCCGCGAGAGCGGCTCCGAGAAACCCGCGCCTGAATGCGATGGTCGACGAACCGTGAAAAACACGAGCTTTGTCAATAATTTGTTATTTAATCTGTGTCTGACTCAAATACCGTTTGTCAACTTGTCGATTCCAAAGTTCCCTGATCTAGGGAAACCGGCAAACTCGGAGGTCGCCCGAGAACCAGAAACAAAGATCGACGAGATCAATCAAGGCACATCATTGGACAAACCCAAATTAGGCGAAGATCAAGAACAATCAACCGAAAATCCGGAATTAGAAAAAATGATAGAAAAGATCGGCGAGTTACCAGTTTTATTGGAAGAAATCAAAACCACCGAACAAATTACGACGAGCGACAGTACGTCACTTTCAGACTCAGAATGTACAGATGAAATGTGGGGAAAACAAAAACTGCTAAATGATGATCCGCAAATCGCTGCTGCGCCAGAAATAAATGCTAAAATTAAAGAAATTCCCGAGATGTCTATTACTCCATTTGTTGAAATCAATGAAAATTCAAAGGCTGTTCTTCCTGAGGTCTCATTGCTAGTAAAAGATGAAACGATCGAAGAGATTTCAAGAGTTGTTACCTCGGCACGAGGGGTCAAAATAAAGGAGATTCCCGAAATAAGTGTTACACAAGTACAGGGAGTTGGAACTAAGGAAATTCCACTTGAAAAAGTTAATGATATAGAGTTAGGAGACGGTAACACACAAACAATCGTAAGTGCCGGAGCGGAATTTGAGAGAGTAGAACTAATGACAAATCCAGAAGAGATTAAAGAAACTTCGGAATGGCAATATACCGTGCAAGTTCGAGAGGTTGAGAAGAGCGATGACGCAACAATCTCCTTGAACCTGGATTTCGATGGATCCAGCGAATCAGAATCGGCATCGATATCAACTTTGGAAGATCATGTTGAAGTGTTCAAATCTCATAGGCCCGTGTATGAGCCTTTTGTCGAAGTTCATGTTGCACCGCCGAGTGAACTTTTTCTCAACGACGTGATCACTCAACTCGATCAAGAGATTAAGATAATCGCAGAGCACGAAAAAAGAGCGAAATCTCTAATCGAAGAGAAAGAGAAAAAAGAAGAACGAGATCAAGAATACGAGGTGACCAAACAAATTCAGTACAGATTGATGAAACAAATACACATAATCGACTATCAAAAAAGACAATATGAAATTCAGGAAAAAGAAAACATCCTCTCTCCCGTAAGTACAAATGATGAATATTAACTTTAACTCCGAAATAGATGTCTCGTCTCATTTTGCCGTACACGTATTTCAGGAAACCAGCTCGGTCTCGGTTCCTGCGTTCACAATAGAGTCAGTGGATTTCCAAAAATTCGCTGTCTACGTTATCATGGTGCAACGAAGGGACAAGGACGGCAGGCTAAAGTCTGGATGGTTACTGTCGCGTCGATATAATGAATTCTTTGCACTCTACCAACACTTGAGGAAGAGGCAACTGTGCGGGTTTAACTTCCCCGGAAAAACTTTGTTCCCAAACTTGAATAATGATTTCTTGGAATTTCGAAGGGGAAGGTTTAATGAACTCATGCAGGTAATATGATTATTATTCATGAAAATTATGTCCCCCTCTCCTGCCTTACACGTTCATATGTTTCTTTAGGTTTTGATTTCAAACCCCAAAGTTTGCGACGACAATGAATTCCGGAAATTCCTTCAAAAATAAAAATGCAATGTACCGGAGAAGGAAGAAACCAGCGACGATATCAAAATTCATCATATTACGTTCATGAATAGATTAAGTGGTGGTGGTTGCGGTCATGTCGAAATGTAAATATACAGCGCTCAAACACTTAGAAAACCTCACTTTTTTTGTTTTTTTTTTTTTTTTTTTTTTTACTTCAATACATTTTTTCCTTTATTTTGGTAATATTTTTTCACACTACACTTTTATATATAAAATTCATTATTTTTGGAATCATCTGCTGAACGATATTGTAGCATTAAAGAAATTCTGCATTATGTCAAATAAAATTTTTAGTATCAAAACTTTAATTTCGATAATGTTCTCAACGACTTTTTTTTTTCCTGAATTTCTCGATAAATTAATTACATGCATGGTAAGCTCTGAATTTTATTGACGCAAAGATTTTACATAGCAGTTTATACAAGTGTATCTGGTTTTGATTAATTCTCTAGTTGCGATTCAAAGGTGACTTGCCCCAATAGATCATAGAATCATAAACGAACCCTGCTGATAAGCCACCAATCACCGGAGCAACCAATGGCACCCAAAAGTAAAAATGAGACGTGGTGAACACTTCCACCCCATAACCAACTAAAAATGTAAACAAACGAGGGCCGAAGTCGCGAGCTCCATTCAGTGCAAATCCTGTTTCGTAACCAAGGGAAATGGCGATGGTGAAAAGTCCTAAACCGATCGTGAGAGGTGCCACGATGGTGGTGCTTGGATGATTACGAACGTTATCGGTCACGGAAAGAATAACCAACAATAGAAAGAAGGTGCCAAGTGCTTCGGAAAAGAATGAACCTATGATGCCCATGAACGGAGCAGGATAGGTTGCGAATATCCCGGCTGTGGCATTTGCACCTTTCGTTTTATATTTTGAATCGTACGTGTTCAGCAATCTTAAGCACTTGTAACATAGTGCTTAAAACAAAGACTCACCAGAAACGATACGTTGTCCTCCGTCAAAGTTTGCGAGAGCAGAATGATAATTCAGGTAGATAACAGCCGCAGCTACGAAAGCGCCAGTAGTTTGGGCGAGGATGTAAATGGGAACTTTCAACCAAGGGAAGCTACGATAGACGGCAAGGGTGATTGTGACGGCCGGATTCAAATGTCCTCCCTGTTTTTTCGCGTCAAGGTATTGAAAAATGTGTAGGTACTGAGACATCTCTTCATCAAAAGCGTTATCGACATACCGAAACACTCCCGGATACAGCCAAAGCCAAAGCCAATCCCAATCCGAATCCGAGGGAGATGGTAATCCAATTTCCGTTTTCTCCCTTACTGAGCACAGTCTGAGCGATACTACCAACCCCAAAGGTCACCAGTGTAAAGGTGCCTAAAAACTCGGCAAAAGGTTCACGAAATTTATGTTTAATGAACGACCAACCGTGGGGGTCGATGTGAACTTCCTGAATTTGCTGTGTACTTGACCCCGCTTCATTATCAATAGTTCCATAGTTGGCACTGCTGCTTTTGCCGTTAAGAGCTCCTCGTTCACCATCCATTCTTGTATTTATCTGTTGATCTTAGCGAGAGGATTTCGAGAGATTAATTGAAAAGCTCTCAATGTGCATCTCTGAAAATTCGCATAAAAAATATTGAGAAGCTTACGATTTCCGCGAGAGGAAAATTCGATATCCCCTCTACGCATAATCCCCTCCAATGTTTATAAACACATCACAATTGGAAATTCTCATTAGTGCAACCTGTCTCTTAAAAACAAATCACGTGCAATGCATCTTACGTATTATTGGCGTACGACGCGTTTACGCCTCAGTAAGTCAGTAAGACAATGCTCATTTTTGTCGTGACGCTTCGGGAGTCAACACCAAAAAAAAAGACAGTACGACAGATAGGAACAG
This sequence comes from Acaulospora colombiana, assembly GCA_910592055.1. Classification (NCBI taxonomy): domain Eukaryota; kingdom Fungi; phylum Glomeromycota; class Glomeromycetes; order Diversisporales; family Acaulosporaceae; genus Acaulospora; species Acaulospora colombiana. The sequence continues at coordinate 5,594 of CAJVPT010001564.1, read as the reverse complement.
AAAAATTGATTACCAGAATTAGGTTTTCCGTAAAAGATGATGATCAGTGTACGCCTTGTGCAGAAATTCCAAATAATACATATTAACAATAAAAATAACGACATACTGTATTTACCTGCGAGTCTGAAAATGTTTCTCATCATAATCTCATAATCTCACAAGCTACGAGGCCCTTTTCGACGGAAAATCGAATAGAACTTTAGTGCAATAATCAATCAATTCGTTACGTCAAATTCAATAGAATAAATTACTCTGGACCTCAATCATTTCATCGTGTTCTACGAAACAAATGTCACACGAATGAAATCGGATCTGGAATCTCCAGTTTTGTATTTTGTGCACAGTACGGCTGTCGTCCAAATGAAACCTTATTTTGGACGATAATTGACGATTTAATGTATGCGTGGTGTCTCATACATACTACAAGTTTTGTGAACTTTATCAATAAAAAACTTTTTTCAGTTCAAACTTACGTCATAACCAAATTTACAACGCAATGCGATATACAAAATATACAAGTCAATATCGTTGAAGAACCTTTTATATACGTACATTAATGTGATAGTATCTTCGCTTTTAAAATTAGTGCGTATAAATTTTTTTGCTTGAAATTCGGTATATTAAATTAATTTATTTTTATGGTTTTATTGAGAGATTAAACATTATCAATATTACATTGACTTCCACGTGATAAAATATTAGTCTTTGTAAGATTTTGAAGTAATCGATAAAATTTTATTCAAAAAAAATTATTTATTCAAAATCCTATATGTAATCAAAGAATTGGAGCTTAGTATGAACTAGAGATCATTCGGTCTTATTGCTTAATCAGGATAAAAAAGAAGATCATGGGTTTGAACTTTGTTTGATCGAAATAATAAAAGAGAAAAATCTCAGCTGGAATAAATAGCAACTTTTTCATCACTTGGAAACTTGTTGCTCATATCTTATTGATCTCATAAAACTTGATCTGTAGGTTAATCCAATTGAAGAAATAGAGCAGAAATGGGGTACTAATCAACTCTTTTTATTATCAATGCTGTTATTGGAATATATGAGGTGACCAATAGAAACTTGTTTACATTCAGCTAGTAATATGTTTTATGTCCACCAATTATATTTGCAATAGATTGTATCACCTACAGTAAAATTTAGGGTCAAATTGAAATAGACAAAAATTTTTAGAAAATCAAAAAAATTTTAAGCAACTATAAGAAAAAAGAAATAATAAACAGATACTTTTAAAATATGGCTTGATGTTCATCCACCTTTCATTACACAAAACCTTTATAAATATGCTTCAATATAAAAGGCTTTGAGTATTATACTATTAGTTTTTCTTTATTACAGAATTTTTTTGTCATAGATAAAATGGTGTTTCTTAACTTTCTAGGTTACAGGAAGTCAAGTTTTTGTTGAAAATGAATATAAACAAGAAAGGAGGTTTAGGAATATCTCTTGAAGTAAAACTTCAAGTTGGTTTAGAGATAGTGTTAAGATTTTATTAATAAAAAAATAAAATATTTCTTGTAAATATCTTTTTTGTATATGGATAGAGAATCAATAAAAAAAGTTTTTTTTTTTATTAGAGCTTCAAAACTATTCAAATCATTGCCAACAATTTATTGCTATTGGTTATTTCAAAAAATGATAAATTTCTAAAGTAATTAAGAAAAAAAGAAAAAAGAAACAATTCAAAATATTCTTAAAAAGTTCTTTGTCTATTTAATAGTATTTTATCAAAATATATTTGTTTAATTAAACCATTATTCATGTTTTATTTGAATTTTAAAAAGAAATTCTTCTTTGTTACCATCTATTATATTTTATACTAGTTTATTATTTAAGCAAACATCAAATTAAAATATCTTAAAAAAAATAAAGATCTCAATTTTTTTTTCTTAAAAAAGTCTTTTTATTACTTGAAAAACTTAAATAAAGAAAAAAATCAGATTGTTTATATTATTTTTTGCAATGTCTTTTAATATTACAATTATTTTACTAAAGAATTTGCTCAGTTAAAAGTAAATATTTTTTAGAACTTTTATTTTTTATTATTATTGATATAATTAGATTATATTAATGTAATCAATAAAAGCTTATTTATTTTTTGTAAACTAATATATTTTGTATTAATTATTATCTTTAATAAATTTAAAATTCATAATCAAATTGAAGTTGATAAATTTTTCACAAAAATCATAAAAATAAAAGTTCTAAAAAAATCAAAACAGTTTAAAAAGAAAAATATAAACTTTTTTATTACAGTATATAAAATCTTTATAATCTCTTATTTCAAAGATTAAAAAAACCTTTTGACATTTTATTATTAATACTTATTCTTTTGAAAACTTTCTTATTATTGGTATTAAAAGTATTACTTAACTTTTTTTAACTATCAGGATTCAAGTTTTTGAGTAAAGTAATTTAAAGAAAAGAAGTATTAAAAATAACTTTTTAAATTATATTTTAAATTATTTTAAGAAAAGTATTAAGACTTTATTAGCAAAGAAGTCAAAAAACTTTTTTCAAGTATCTTTTTTATATGTAGTTAGAGAATCTGTGAAAAAATTTTTATAAATAATATATAATATATTTTTTCTTTTTAAACTGCAACTAGTATTAGATGCGAGTGCTTTTATTAAGAGTTAACTTAACATCTTAGATAATGAAATCCTGGGCATCACATCAATCATTTTATACAAACTATATATTTCCTATATACGTGCAGATTAATGATAACCTATCGTGGTTTTCTTTAGATAGACCCACTAACCACTCTGTGAGTAGACAGATCCAGTTAGGGGCCAGACGGTTAATACACAGTCATTGACAGCGAAACAGGCTAATTTAATATTGAGCTTTCATAAATTTTTTGTTATATTCACTAAACTAACTATATAGTATGTACCCGACGGGATTTAGTTTTATCCTCCAATACTCCCAAATATTATTCACCCAGACCTCGGAAGGGGGCACATTATCTTCTTTATCACCACCTGTGGCATCGAATCAGTCCCATTTGACTGATTTTCATTTAAGCGGAGCATTATATTGGGATATCCTGAGCTAGGAAGGTGGATGGATTGAGGTATAGGCTATGGGTCTTTCCTTACTAGGGACCTTGATTTTAATAAGGCATGATCAGCCTGTGCTGATCTTTTGGAGGGGGTAAGCTGACCACAGTTTTTGATGGAATTTGGGAGATGGTTAAAACAAGAGAAAGTTCTATAGTTTTTTTCTTGAATTTGGGTAGTGGTGGTGTTATCAAGTATCCTTTTTCATAAGTTAGGCCCACTAACTTGTCCAGAGAGAAGGTTTAATATACCATGGGATTAATGAAATGGTTCAGTAGAGGAAGGAGTGGTAGGCCTAGAAAGAAAACCTTGGGAAAGGGGAAAGCTGTCTATTGTTAGAAAGGGTATAAAACAAGAGGATAAGAGTAAACGGGAAAAAAAGAAGAGGTGGGGAAAGTTTAAGGAGTTGAGAAAAACTAAGAAGAATAAAGGTATTTTTGTCTATGACGACTCAGTCAAATGCAAGGCCTCGCTTCAGGAGTGTTCCCACCCCTAAGGACATTTCCCTTTGTCTCAGACGTTTGTCATGTGCAGAGTGCTGGTCTGCTCACGCTTCTCTAGACGTAATACCTTCCATACATCAACAAGTCAGATAACAGAGCCTCGTGTGGTATTAGCATATCTCAAACTTTGTCCACTGCATGGTTGTTATTTGCGCGCATAGAGTAAAGAAGGGGAAAGGGGAAAAGAAAATCTCTTAAAAAGGAAATTTTCACGAAGTAGGGGAAAGTGAAAAAGAGTTTTATATATAATATATTTATTATATAAATAAGTACTATATATATAAAAATTAAACAAACTATAAAACTCTTTTTACTGATCCTCTGATCATATACAAAAAAGATATTTGCAAGAAGTTTTTACACTTCCTTGTTAATAAAGTCTTAATACTTTCCTTAAAACAACTTGAAATATGACTTCAAGAGTTACTTTTACTCTTACCTTATTGCCTATAAACCTCTTCACTCAAAAACTTGACTTCTAATAATCAAGAAAAGTCAAGTAACACCTTTGATACCAATGGCAAGAAAATTCTCAAAGAAAGAAGAACAGATTGTAAAGTTCTTAAAGGTCTTTCTAACCTTTGTAAGCAAAAGGCTTATAGAGGTTTTCTATAGTAAAAAGATTTATTTTCTTCCTTTTTAACTGTCTTGATCCTCTTAGAGCTCACATGTTTATAGTTTTCTAGACAATTTTGCCTATCTCAATTTGATTCTAAATTTTGGATAGTATAAATTCTTATCAAAAGTAATTGACTGACATGAAATACATCAGTTTTTGAAATATAAACAAGCTTCTATTAGTCACATTCATATGTCTCAATATATCATTAATAATATAGAAAAGAAAGTTTTAGAAAAAATGTTCCCTCAAATTGTGTATATTCAACCTTCAGGAAACAATTATGATACCAAAAGGTAAGTGATAAGTAGGAATAGAAGATCCAACTCTTATCTCTCATTAAGTTTCTTGGATAATAAAAAGACTTTTTTGGACAAAAGCTAAGGTCTTCAAGCTTCTATTCCAATTAGACAAAGTTCTTGAAAAGATTTCTTTATTCTGATCAAACAAACTCTTCCATAATATGGTGTTGGCTTCAATAGCATTAAGTGAATCTGTACATCAGCAGAAAAATAAGTTTCTTAAATATCCTTCTTAAAGTTACTTTCAGGAATAGTTAAGTTTTCAAATATTATAAAGTTTAGAGAATATCTCAATCAAGCAAACTCTTTTGAAAGAAAACTATGAAATAGAGTAAAAACTTTTTGAAGGATTTTGAATTGTATTTTCCTTTCCCCTTTTTTTCCCAGTGCCAATTTTAGTAATTCATTATTTTTCAAAATAATCAATAATAACAAACTGTTGACAATAATTCTGATTGACTTAGAGGCTTAATACTAAGCTACTAGAAGTGTATAATATTGTTCCCTAAATCTGACTTAAAGTATCTAGTTTAGACTTAGTTTTGTTTGGTCCAAATTAACTTAGTGAACTCTTCATATTTTTTAAGTAGTGTAGTCCTTTAACTAATAATATATAATGATGTATTAATCACTTTATAAAAGTTTGTAAACATTGTGGTATCTTTCAATATCTCAATAAAAATATGCCATTGTGATATAATTGCAGATTAAAAAAAAAAAAAATAAGTATATATAAAAATTAATTTTGTATTAAATAAAAAATATAATATTTTATAATATATGATCATTATAAAAAAAAACTCTTTTCGCTGATCCTCTGACCACACACAAAAAAGATGTTCACAAGAAGTTTTTATACTTATTTACTAATAAAGTCTTAATACTTTCATTAAAACAACTTGAAGTATAACTTCAAGAGTCACCTCTACCTTTTCCCTTTTGTTTACAAATCTCTTCACTCAAAAACTTGACTTCTAGTGATCAAGAAAAGTCAAATAATACCTTTTATACTAATGGCAAGAAAGTTTTCAAAAAAAAAAGAACTGACTGTGAAGTATCTGAAGGTCTTTTTAACCTTTTCCCCTTTCAGTCA
>CAJVPT010001563.1:0-20807 GCA_910592055.1 Acaulospora colombiana | reverse complement strand
AGTATTAAGACTTTATTAGCAAAGAAGTATAAAAACTTCTTGCAAATATCTTTTTTGTATGTGGTCAGAAGATCAGCAGAAAGAGTGTATTAATATTTCAATATATTACTTGTTAAATATTCACCTAGCCATTTTTAATTCTAATATCAATACTTATTAAAATATAAATATAATAAAAATACTTGTAGATATTTTCAAATAAAACTATACCAGGTTAACTAGTAAAGAAATTTTTTGAGGTTTTTGATTAATTGCAATAATGGCTTAAAAAATGCTGTTACTACTTTGAGAGCTGATATTGATGATGCAAAAAAATCAAAAAAAAAAAACTATAAAAATTTTATAAGTTAAAAATTTTGCAATTTTTTTAAACCTGTATTAACTTAATTAAATTACAGATTAAGGAAAATTTATTAACTCAAAAGTATCTTGAGGAGATACATACAGTAAAAATAATTTATCTTAACTCCCTTCCTAGTTACGATGAAAAAAAAAATAAAAGGAAAGAAGATATTAGAAAAAATAAATCCCTTGTCTTCTTATATACTTGTGATCGATGCTACCTTCTATCTTTCAAAAATAATAATAAAAAATGAAGAAATAATAGTCCATAATAGAGCCTCAAATAAGATAATACTGATTGTATACTGAAATTGTATTGGTCCTGATATTTTTAAACTCATGAGAAGCACAATTATTGACATATTTGTTTTATATCAACAAGTTATCCAATTATTAGAAATCAAAGAATTAAATCAAAATGCCTTAACAGCTACAGGATATATATTTAACTAAACTTAAGTTTTTAATTTTTAAAACTTTATTAATATTTGCAGGTATCTTTCGACAAGAGAAAGTATAATCTTTACCCCTGTGCATAATATACCTATTAAATTTTGAGAGTTCGAAAGGTAATATTTGCAAGAAGAGAAAGTTGTAGCAATAAATAATTTTCTTTTCAACTATGCTATACATATATTTTCTGAAGATGTGATTTCAAATATATAAACAAAAATAAAAGAATATGATTTACCCTGGCTAGATACTAACAAATATGGTGCTATTGATAAAGAAATTAAATTTCTTTTAATAATAGAAAAATATATTTAAACTATCCTTTAGGTCTATGTGAGGCCTATATATTCTAAAGATATAACAAATTTGCTAATACTGACTTTAATTTTTTGAATCATGCAATTGCAGCTACTTGCTTGAGAGGAATATAATCTGTTAATAATAAAGACTTTGTCTGCAGTGAAGAGGATTTTGATAGAAGCAACTTTTACATAGTTAAATAAAAAATTAAGGTTAAAATGATTGATATTTTTTAAATATTACAAATTATTAAAAATTTAAGTTATTAATAAATTAAAATTTTACAATTTTTACTAGAAAATACTCTTTATTGCTGGTCAGAGAATGAATTGCATGGTACTACAGTATTGCTGATGAAAAATATAACTTGTGGGTTGTTTCAAAATTTGGTTAAAAAAATAATATCAGCTATAAAATAATGGAGAGAAAGTAAAGAAGAAAAATATCATATGGATTATCAATATAACCAATTATCAATAGATTAATATGCTTTGCAAGTACTTGAAATATTAATAATAAAAAATAAAGAAAAAATGATATTGAAAATCAAGTTATTTAGAAGGTACTGGCTACAGTAAAAAGTATAATAATATAAAATCAAACAAATAATAATAGATAGAATGAATGAATTTATTTAAATTTAATAAAAGGAAAATTTTTAAATTTTTCCAAAAAAAAAATATTAGTTAAATTTTTTTTATTAAAATAAAGTCAAATTAATTTATATATATTTAATTTAATTTAGTTAAACTAAAGTAGTTATAGTTAAATATGTTTTGAAACAGGTTCAAAATATATAAAATTAGTTTCAAATTGATTTTGAAATGAATCAGATTGAATTGAATTAGTTTAGATTAAACTATTATAATTTCAAATTGGATTAAATCAAACTATTATAGTTTCAAATCAGATCAAAACAGTTTAAAATAAATCTGATTCATATTTATAAAACTGGATCGAATTGAATCTATTTAAAATCAGATTCAATTTGATTCATTGTAATCCCTACCTATAATAAAGAAATAACTTATAATAAATTCTAGATTCTTATGTGACTTAGTAGAAACTAAGCCATTGTTTCAATATGATACTATATTTAGTTAAAAGAATTTTACTGATATATATTTTTTATTATTCAAAAGATTAGATTTCTTAATAATTCTTTTGCCTTGTAATGATAGTGTGGTTTCAAAAAGTGATGAAAATTCTTATCAATTATAATATTCTTTAACAATTTCTGGAGAAATATATTCTTAACTATAACTAAAGAATTGGAACTTAGCATGAACTAGAATCTGTTCAGTTTTATTGCTTAACTGAGATAAAAAGAAGACCTTGATCTTGAACTTTGCCTAAATAGAATAATAAGAGAGAAAGATCTCAGCTTGAATGAATAACAGCTTTTTTATTATCTGAGGACTTGTTGCTCATATTTTATTGATCTCATAAAACTTGATCTGTAGATTAATCCAATTGAAGTAGACAGAAATGGAATATCAATCAACTTTTTATATTATCAATGATATTATTGGAATATGTGAGGTGATCAATAGGAACTTGTTTACATTTAGCTACTAATATATTTTGTGTTTGCCAATCATATTTTATAATAAATTGTGTTATCTAAAATTCAAGATCAAACTAAGGTTGGCAAAATTTTTCAGAAAATCAAAAAATTTTGAATTATTATAAGAGAAAAGAAACAATTGACAGATACTTTAAAAATATAGCTTAAGGTTTACTATTTACTACTACACAAAGTCTCTATAAACATGTTTAATACAAAAGACTTTAAATACTGTACTATTAATTTTTCTTTCTTATGGAACATTCTTGCTATAGGTAGAGAAGGTATTTCTTGACTTTTCTAGATTATAGAAAGTCAAGTTTTTGTTTGAAATAAATATAAATAAAAAAGAAGGTTTAAGAATATCTCTTGAAATAAAACTTCAAGTTAGTTTAGGAATAATATTAAGACTTTATTAGTAAAAAAATAAAAAATTTCTTGCAAATATCTTTTTTGTGTATAGGCAGAGAATCAATAGAAAGAGTTGTATAGATTAAATTTATTTATATATTTCTAGATTACTATAAATTTATAATTATTTTTAATAATTGTTTAAATATAACTTAAATTATAAAGTTTATTTATGACATCAAATATAATCTTTTTGTTTGAATCAATATTACTAAAAATTTATTGATTTATAGAATATATTAATAATCTTTTTTTAAATCAATATTTATAAGTTTTAATCTATTTTAATTATTTAATATAATTAATTTTATTAATTATTGATTTTTTGTATATTATATAAGATTAAATACTATTTTTGTTCAAAACTCTTTTCAAAGTAGTTGAAGATATGGACTTAGTTAAAAATTTGATAGTAATTAGTTATTTTAATATTTTTCAGAGTTTTTATATTTTTTTTTTTTTTTGACAGACTCATGTCTAACTTTATTGATTCTCAAATTACAAGTTTACATTGTGCAAAGAATGAATACATGGATGTATATTTGGGGAAGATAATGATAATGATAAGCTAAAGTTATTCTAAAGCTACTTCGAGGCTTATTGTTCTTTCTTTTTCCAAAGAAAATCCAACATTCTTAGAGTATGCTGGTATTATAAATGAAAATAAAAGAAAATAAAAGAAAAATTTGATAGTCATGTGAAATATATCAGTTCTGTATCTTAACATATACCTGTCTTGTTCTAATTTTCTCATAAAAATATCTGAGGAAAAACTTCTACTAAGTCTTTACGGAGATAAGGTGAAGGTCAAAGAAGAAACTATACAGTTTTAAGGCTTATGGAAAGGGAGTAGCCAAAAAGGCCCAGGTGATATATTGATGTTCACATGATTGACTTGAAAGTCTCCCAGTATATCATAAATTAAATTTATTTCTATCTAAATATATATATACTTACCCATCTATACATCTTATTTTAGATTTAATTCCTTATATGAAGGATAGCATCTAGCCTTGTGGTCAACTTACCCTGCTGGTGGCCATTGATACTAATGATCAATAAGGATCTTTCAAACATTCCGGCTAGCTCGCATATCACTACTGACATTTTTGGACTCAAGTTTCAATTGATATAGCGGTGTTAACCTTCTAGTCTTTCAGCTCAGGATTTTTTGAAAATGGGACAAAAACTTCCTGGGTTATTTTGCGTATGAGCTTTATCACTGAGTATTCTTAATGTCACCATGCTTTCTCTGATTTAGACTTTCTGGACAGTAGAGATTGAAACTTACCTGATATACAATCAGGATATAGATGACTCTAACTTGAAAAAAAATTAATTGAGCATCTTGTGATCTTTACCATAGTTGGACAGACCTTTTTTTGTATCCAATTATGTGTTGATACTATATCTTATATTCACTCACACCACTACATATGACTTATGGTGGACTTCAGGTTCTTATGGATCTGAGGAAATGCATTTAAGCACATGAGATAGCCAATAAGAGCTTGTTTATCAATCTTGTTTAATGTGTTTAATGTCAACCAATCAGAATCAGTAAGATCTGTGCTACCTGAAATTTCAGGGTCATGCTAGGATAGGCAAAATTCCCTCAAAAGCTATAAAAAAGATAGCTCTGAGAGGCTACAGACTGGTCAAAGGGTAGAAAAAGTGAGTCCTTTGACTGGAATAAAACCTCTGTTATCTCTACCATAGCTGAAAGATAGGTAGTACTGTATTTCAGTGTTGGTCTTTTTCCCTTTAGGAACTGTCTTGCCATTGGTAGTAAAGATGGGAGCTGAACTTTGCAGGCCACAAGAGTTCAGTTTGTTCAAAGGAAATTGTAAACAAAAGGGAGAGAAAGTAAAGGAATTCTAAAAGAACTTTTTATATTGGTTTAAATAAAGTAGTAAGACTTAATTAGCAAAGAAGTGTAAAAACTTCTTGTGAATATCTTTTTTGTGTGTAGTCAAAGGACCAATGGAAAAAGTTTATATTCTTTAATAAATTGGATATTTGTTAAATAATTCAAACTCTTATTTAATTTAAATATAAAATACAATTTTTGATACAATTATCTGATCTAAAACTTGTACAATTTTAGTTGCTGACATTTTTTTTTTTTTAGTTTTTCTATAATAGAATATTTGAAATCTAATAAATTATTTTTGCAACTTATTAGAATATATAAAATTTTTTGAGTTTTTTATTTATTAAATAATAGATTAAACAAAAACAAATATTTTTTATTAATATATAATAATAAGTAGAAATAAGTTTAAAACCAATAATTGTTTATTAAAATATTTGTAATATAAAGTTTGTAAATATTGATATAATTATATATAACCTCTTTGTATATATGAGTATTACTGTATTAAAATAATTTTTATAAGATTGAAAATTATTGATTATAATTTTTTATTTTTACTATCTAAAAAAAAAAAAAATTACAAATATATTGCATAACCTTTTTTTTTAATCACAACTTTTTTTTATTCAGATTATTCAAATATACTATCTATAAATTCATTAATTGTATTAAATACAATATTATTTTATGGCATAATAATTGTTTCTTCTAAATCAAACTCATTATATAGTTTTATATTTTTATTAATTTAAAATTTAACTTTTCTTCATATATTTTTAATTGAACTATGATCCAGAGATTGAAGATTTTAATTTTTTCATAAATTATATTTGTGAATTGATATATTATCTTTTTATAATATTTTTTATCATCAACTCTTTCCCATTTACCTGTAATACAGTAAATCCAGATCATAAAACAAAAAGGAGAACTCAAACATAGAGAGGACTAGGAGATTACAATATATGAACAACAGGTTCAACTACAACATAGACAAGATATTCAAGAGTAAGGCCACCTCTATTGAAAGAAACAAAGAACAAATACCTGAAAAGAAATATATAGCTTCAACTCAAAAGAAAAATAATATTCAAAAACAACAACCTTCACTATAACTGAATCAAACTAAATTGATAATAATATAATAGCAATAAATACTAGTGAAAGCAACAATAACAACACCAGCTTATAAAGTGAACAGATAGAAAAAGAATAACACTAAACAATAGCAGTATCTAACTTTACAACCAGAAGAGAAAACATTTAGCAACAACAGTTTGCAAGAGTAGATGACTCCGACATCAATATGAATATTAACAAAAAACTATCAGAGATTCAAGAAGATTGGCAACTAACTAAAAACAGCAGGCAAAAGAACAAGGGACCTTTAACACAAGCCTTCAACTCAAGATCGTGACCCAGGTTACCTTTCGATTCTAGACTTAAATATAGATGTGAAAGAGTCAAGCTCAGAATCAAGGCTTCTCTTATCCCTAGTATGACAATCCACAAAAAGATTTCTTACCTTATAAAAGCCCTCAACTCTCCCGAAGGCCTTTTTTTTACCCAAAACAAACACTATAATAATAAAGACTATATTATTACTATTTTCAAAGATCAACAAATAACAAATGATACAAGTAACTTAATATTATCTGATATAGACAATCTCAGCCTATTACATATGTAAAAAATGATATATAAGCTTAACAAGAAATGCAATATTAGGTATAGGACATTTCTCTGAGTACAAAGTTTATTGATATTGTTATGAACTAACCCAATGAGTCTATTGCTAATCCGTAGCATCTCATATAACCTAAATGATTCACAAATACTCACAAATGACACAAAAAAAAGAATACCTTCTATAAAGAAAACTTAGGAAAGGCAGAGGCATGGTGATTGACTTGGCTGAAGGTAAGTATCTCTTTATTCATGTTCTGTTTATTTAGTATATCACTAACTCTTATCTCTATTCTTAATGAAAACTGTTTTCTAATATATTCAGCTCTGCCTTCTTGGCATACATTGATAAGCTATTTATACTTTTCTAACTAACAATAGGCTATCTACTTTATAATTGGCTATACTAACCTTAAACTTTGCTAAACTTTACATACTTTGTTAGATACACATAGTTTCCTTATCAATACTCAAGCCTTATCTATAGTTTCTTACTTTGCAACACTCAATCTTTCATATTAGACTTTCAGGTTTTTGGATTCTAGACCATTTTACATAAATTACATCACCCACATGACCCATGACAATATATAACAAATCTTTGCCAAATTTGGATAGATTAATAGCATCAAGATGACTACAAGACAAATGTGGCAATTAGCAACAATCATCTTTACTAATAGGGAGGATAAGCTCAAACTTCTGAAAAATTAAAGCATACCAATCAAGGCAAACTCAACAAGAATCTTTGATACTAAATGAAGCCTCAAATAAATGAAGAATTAGAGAAATTATTTTCTTAAACTTATAAATTTTCCACAAATACAAATACATTCGACTTCAAAATGATCTGCCAAGAATTAAAAGTCAAAATGTGCTATATACCATACCTCTTATCAATAAACCCTGAAAATATGCAGTTATTAGTTTTGAAAATGAGACAGATCTTTAATCGGCACTTAATAGAACCTCCACTTTGAGCAAAACAATACTTGAATGCAAATCAATCAATACCAAGCTCTGCATTATTTATAACAGTTCATATCATCTGATAACACAATATAATATTAAAGAAAGAAGAGAACAATGGAATGAATATAATAAAGAATAGGTCAACAAATTTACAAAATTATATTAATACTTCAGACTGGAAAATCAGTATTTATTAGAAGGATGGCACAACCTTTAATGAAAAAATCTACAAATTTCCCAGGCTTCTATGCTTCTATAGTCAAAAATGCAAACTCTTATTACCAGTCACCAAATTATTACAAGATACTATCCAAGATATAGTAGATATATCAGCATTCATCTAGAATAAGCTATGTAAAAATAAAAGAGACAATCCAGATTTTAGACAAGAGAATTGATAACCTAGAGTTATATTGTTATGACAATGTACAAGACATATAAGAAGAATACAATAATGAAATTGAACTTGAAACATAAGTCAAACTATATACATCTAATCTAAACAATATACAGCAACAATAACAACAACTTCACAATTCTATTGGCAATATGAACAAGATAATAAATGCTTTGGTATCAATAATCATAAATATAATTCCAGGAAACAGAACCTCATTCCCAATCTATCAATAAATCATGGGTAATATCATCAGTAATATCTCAATTGACAACTTTTCGACATCTCAACAAGCACCCTTACAAAGTAATACCACTTCCAACAATCAGGATATCAGCACCAATCCAACAAATGAAATAATTATACACAACACCAATAACAACTTATATCTCTCAAAAGACTATCCAAACAATGATATATATATACAAGATATCTTAAACAATATCAAAATACAATAAGACCAAATAAAGGAGGAAAATAACAACAACTCATATTGAACCATAGCTTCATTCAACTGTAGAGGATTCAATAACCAACTCAAAAAAGAAACCTGATTTATGACATAACAACTCAACAAGTGAAACATTATCATCTCGACTGAGATAAATAGTATAGACCAAAAAACCATAATATGGAAGATACTCATATATTTACATGATGGATAGGGAACAAACTCAATAGAACAGAAATAGGTATCACTATTAAAAAACCTCTGTCAAATTGAATAATACAAGTTCAAAAATATTAGTTCTATACTATTTGCATAGACCTGGCATTTCTAAACAAAACATACTACAGAATCATAGGAACCTACATATCTGTCATATTAGGGAAATTAAAAAATGATATATAGAAACAAATTATAAAATAGATCAAGTAACACAACTATAACAATTGGCACATTATAGTGGAAGGAGATTTCAATTGTTGCATATTCTTCAAACTAGATAAAGTAAGCAACAATAAAAAAATATATAAGAATCATATAAACAAATTCTATCAAAAGCTTCAAGAACTAGATCTAGTAGACTCATACAGATACCACAACCTACACAGTAAAGAATACATATAGCATGCTTCCTTACAAATATACCATAAAACATCAGCAAGCAGAATCGATATGATCTGGATCAATATTCACCCAACATGATATATCTTAGATGCATTTATCTCAGATAATTTAGACATTGCAATGAACCACAGTACTTAGATAACATGTATAGAGAGCTGGCAGATTGAAATCAAGAGCAAGCACCTCTATTATCTAAACAAGAATACAAGATATCATTGGGATCATATCTCACAAAAATAAATAGAAAGTATTCATAACTGAGATCAACTCACTAATAGTAAAAGCCAAAGTTAGAATTAAACAAAATCCCTCAATATCAACAGTCAATAGAATAGACTCAAATAAGCAATTTTCAATGCCACAGAAAAACGTATTCTCAAATTCCATAAGAAAAAATAAACAGACCAAAATTCCTTCCAACTATGAGGCATATCTTCCTAATGCAAATAAACCAATACAACAAACAGATTATCTTATACTATAGATCACCCAAAAAGACAAATCTGAACAAAACAATAAAACTATATGCAGTTATATATGAAAAAGTTCCAATCCATCCCTGATCCAGCAATCAAATGGCAAAGGAGACCATTGACAAAATTGACATATTCATCAAGCTTGAAAAAGTAACAAAAAAACATAAAATTAAAAAAAAAAAAATAGAAGTGATATTATTACAGCCTGCAACAAAAAAAACTGATGGTTCACATGGACAAGAAAAAAATGATCATATTAGTCCTTAATAATCTCAAAAGAAGCATTATTATAAACAAGTTAATTAAAGAAGCTGATACTAAATACATGCTAATCAATTATCTTGATGAAATAAAAGAACAGGTTAGAGAACACTTTCGAATTTGGATCCAGTATAACCATATTTTCAAACATAGAAATATAATATGGCAACAAGTATACTAACCAATTAGTAAAGTGGACTCCAAATGGTTATATACACAACAGTCCCTATTACTATTGATGAAGTCAAGGAATCTATTTTTAACACTAGCAGTAAATCAGTATCTGAATCTTCAATCTTCCAACATACCATATATTGCTTTCAAGTATATCAACACTGAAGCAATTAATATTATAATCAACATCTTAATTACATCCTTATGGAGAAGAAACTTTCCAATGAATGGAAAAAAAGTACTATATACCCAATCCTGAAACCTAAAGAATGGTACACAATATTAATATAACATAATTTATTACACTCCTCAAATCGATCAAAAAAATATTTACAAAGATAATTAATAACAGATTGTCCAAAGTGCTTAATTTATATTCTATTCTATCAGAAAACAATTGGGCAGCCCTACCTGGGAACAGCACATGCAAGCCAATCACAACATAAACCAAGTCCTAGAAAATGCAAGAGAAAGAAACAAACCATATTATATGCTATTCCAAGATATAAGCAAAGCATATGACTCTGTCAACATATAAAGGTTAATATTAGCACTTCAATGAATCAAAATTCCCAACAAACTAATTAATATAATCACAAACTGTTTCACATACAGATTCAACAAAGTCATTACTTTCTTTGAACTCACTAATGTATACAAGATAGAAGAAAACATCGATCAAGGTGATACAATATTGCCTCTCCTCTGGCACATCTATTATGACCCTTTATTACCACAATAAGTAAAATGAAAGATTATCAAATAGAATGCCAGAAACCTATCATGGACAATGGCAGTCCAAACAAAATCAATATTTCAATAACTATATATATGGATAATACCACAATTATCATCCAGAACTGCAAAAAACTCAAAGATATTATAACAATCTGTTCTTTCTTTTATCACCTCAATGAAATTACAGTCAATCCATCCAAATTAGAGTTGATAATATTCAATGTGTCACAAGAAAATTTAGTCTTCCAAGGACAAAAAATTTCTCTAGCATTCATAACATAAGCTATCAGAGTACTTGATATATAACACGAGTGGCAAAAAGGGAAAAAGTATCAACAAGAACTTATAAGAAAGAAAACATATATAATAAATAATATCACAGTCTAAAAAATATTACAAATAAGTATACGCATACATTATAAACCATGTTCTCTTCCCATCTATTGAATACCTGCTGATGGACCTGATTCTTTTAGAATATAAAACCAATTGGATAGATAAAAAAATTCAGTCCAGTTTCAGAAAAAAAGTCCAATTGGTATCATCTATTTCAAAATCAATAATACACAGTAGTACTTTATATAATATTATGGAAATACTACAGTAATATAAAAGAGCTATATACTAGCACTAATATAACAGGCTAAATAACAAGACTATAAACATAACAATTACAATAGGTAGTGTCAACCTATCCAATAATCTCTAAATCAGATAGATAGTTGGAATAACTATAGCAGTAATCCACTTTAAGTTAAGGAAGAATATCTCAGTCGTAGTATACTAAAGTTGATAATTCAAGGATAGTAGAGATTACACAAACACGTTGAAAAAGGCTTTGGGTGATTTGGTTTAATTAGAAGGATTATTAGAAATATATAATGTCAAGGATAAGAGAATTCAGTAGGTAAAAACCTTGGGTCAACTGCTTTGGATAGCTGGTCTTTATTTATATAATTGAATATTAATTATTTAGTGACCAAAGTGATCAAAGTAATCAAAGTGACCAAAGTGACCAAATCTACCAGATTTGTCAAATTAGGCCAATATGCCAGATCTGCTCACTTGGATAACCTGCTAGCTAATATATATAAGATATGAAAATTAAATAATAAAATTAAATAATGTGTGCTACGTCAATCACTACTTTGTCCTATTGATTGGATCTACCTATGAACCAATAAAATACACCTTGCATCGCATGTGTCACATGATCTAAAAATAGAACTACAGTAATACGATAGACAAAAACTATAGATAATAATTAAAGGAAAATATAACTAATAATTAAGACTAACAGTAGCATGGCAAAATCAGACATATTCAAACATTGTTCTAAAATTTACATCTTCCAGATCAATTTCTTACAAGACCTCTTCAGAGAAATTCAAGCACAAAAAATCTCAATACACTGATACTATATACCAAAAGAAGTGTCTACACGGCCAAGCTAATATATATACATTAATGATATTATAAATACAACAACCTATAACAAAATCAGAAAAGCCTTAAAACATATAACATAATCTGGATTAAACAAATATTCAATACCTATTATATCAAGGTATTGGAATGACACCAAATAGGAGTACAGTACAACAAAACAAATAAAAGAAAAGAGCTATTCTGGTTTCAACAGCTCAAATTGACTATTAAATAATATATAAACAAATATGAAATATACAATATCCTTAATACTGAAATATAGATCAAACCCATTACACAGTCAACTTTTGAAAACTCTTTAGAACCAGAGCCATCCTAGCACTGTATAAAATGAAGAAACAATACCATTATCCTTGGCAGACATATCAGTTCCAGAAGAAGTATACTCAAACTACACTACTATAATATGAATAATGAATTTTCAGTCGAAAAATATGAAGGATACAACCTTAATAAGAATATAGACAACAGACCTGGCATATATTGTTTCAAGTCACAATGATATATAACTACAGTAATATCAATTATATAAATATTAAAATCAATCCACACTATCAAACCAAGTACAAAACTAAAAATATAGATATCATGCAACAGTATTACAGATAGATACATGAACCTAATAATACTTTTGACTCAATACAAATAGACAGTATATCAACTCCTATAAAGAGTTTAATAGAACTCCTCAAACTAACTGACCTAGCCAAACAAAGCTAATTAATATTATCAAAAAGATGGAAATACACAAAGAAATTTATATAATAACTAATGTAGCTTTCAATCCTAGACAACAAATTGCAATGGACATTGGCATTATTATAAAATATAATCTCAAAAACACTTTGAAAACTTTTGAAATAAAAATAAAAGAACAAGCATCAGTCTTCAGAGCAGAAATATTTGCAGCAACAGTTACTATAATATGTACTTTGTACAAAATCACTATCAAAATACATATAGACTCTATCAAACTAATTAAGAAAATAACCAGTGCAACAGCTCATAAAACTAAAGGTATCTCTGAATATAGACTTATTCATAATCTTTATTCAACTATTTAAGCTTCTTACCAAACAATCCATTAGAGCAAGATAAACAAAAACCAAGATACTAATACTGTTCTCAATATAGCAAATAAGGCAGCTAAACTGCATTGACAAACAATACAAAAGAAGGCATCACAAAATTAACCACTCTAAAAAATATGACAATAATATTTATATATAATGAAAGAATCAAAATATCTAGTCCAATCTGCAAATCACTAAAACAGATATGACAAGTAAAACTAACACATAAATGGATTCACTATCAAAGAAATAGTAATATTATATTACTACAGTAAAATGTCATAAACTGGAAACTATTTATAGAACTCTTATATTTATCTAAATTTACCAAAACATACACAGACAATTTTAATCATATTCAATGAAAATTCATAATCAAACTGTGAAACTCTGAACTTCCAACCATGGACAAGCTATACAAGCAAAAACCTGAAATATATATATCAGCGCAATACTTTGCATGCTCCATGATAGCAGACAACATCTATTCTTTCTAATGCTTATACTATAGAATCGAAATTAATAAAATAATTATTTTAACAATATATCAGGAGATTATAGCAAGAACTGAAAAAGGAAACCCACATGTCACAAAAGAAGAAATCCTCAAGCATATCCAAGAAACAAACCTATGGAATTTCTTAATTAAAGAGGCAATCAGTAGAAAGATAATAAGTATAATCAGTAAGTTCACAAGCTTAGATAAGATAATGGAATGATTAGCAGCTACATCAACAATATCCATTTCATTACATACAATATTTGACAAAACAGATATAAATGCCTCCAAGTATAGAAAAAAGTATAAGACATAATCAACAATATAAAAAGAAAAAGATAAAGAAAGTTAAGAGCAATTGAATACAATTGAATTCCCAGGGGTATACAACAATGCAACTGTTGGAAATCACTACTGATATAATAGAAAACATTATTCAAGGATTCTCAAGCATACATAACATCCTTACTATATATACTCATGGAGCCTAAGCATATTAATACCTTGTTGGAGGACAACACATCACAATAGGTATAGTATTAATTGATTTTATTAATTGCTAAGTATAGAAAAAGTTTACAAAATTGCTTTATATACAAGAGTAAATGTAATGCATATAATTAATAAAATAGGCAAAGTTGTGTATTTTAAAAAAATATATATTTCTTTATAAAAAGTTGGAATTATTGAATAATTAGTATCCAAAAATTACAAAAAAAAACTCTTTTTGCTAATCTCCAATTTTTCAAAAAATATTCTTTTTTTGATAAATTTTTTGAGAAAAAAAGAAACCAGCCAAAAAACAAGAGAAACCATCTTTACAACTAAACAACTTATAAAAACAAGTTCAAAAACTCTTTATAGAGTGCAGAAGAGATAAGTTTTATAAAAATTACTAACTTCTATTATATAAATTTTTTTTTTAAAAGAAAAAAACAACAAGAAAGACTGAATTACAGTAAGCTCTTGAAAGCTTAACATCAATCTCACAAAGCTTCTAGCCAGGCCAGTACAGGTTAACACCTTTCTAGACATCAAGAAAAGCTTTACAAGCAATAACTTAAACCAATAAATCAGTCCAAGTCCAAATACTCATAAAATCTAGAGGAACGTTCAAGCTTCATTGACTATACAGTAAAGAAGCATACATATCACAATAATAGTATTTTAATAATATTACTTCATGTAAATACAGACATATATATTTTTCACAACAAGCTTAAAGACATATTTAATAAACAACATTAATACACTTTCTACATGTTTACACAAATCAATTATCAACAACCCCATAACCTTACATATTTACGCAAATCAATTATTAGCAACCCTATAACCCCATGTATTTACTATTGACTAATCAACAATATAAACAAAATTATCATAATATACATATGAAATAAATATTACTAACACGTTACAACAAACAACAAGATTTTTCCATATTACCAAAATAATAATAAGGAATAAACAAATTTACAACACATGTATGTTTGATCAAAATATAATATTATATAAAAGTAAACAATAATACATGTTCGATCAAAATCAACAATATACATCTAATTAAAATACAACACTATACAAAAATAAACAACACATTTTTCTGTGACACGTGATTCAATATGACTATGAAAAAACATAAGTTAATACAAATTATAAAGAAAAGGGAAGCACATATTATAGATACACTAGTTCAACCATCAAACAAATATGATTAAAAATAAACATTATAGACCACACAAACTATTTACATTACAATATTTATTATAGATACTATCTCAAATAGGGCTCTAAGTCCAAGCAGATACTCGATTCTAGATAATATCATTGCCAGGATTCTAAATGTTGATCAAACTATCTTTATTAGGGCACAGTTCTCAACAACACATTCTCTACTTATAGGCTTAGGAGCAAGGCAAAAAAGAAGACTTTTTAGCCCTCTTGCTGAAGGACAAGTACTTTAATATAATAAATCAGAAAGAAAAATTATAACAAGTTCCTTATTTCTCTTCAAAGGAGCAACCAATGATAACTAATTTCTATGTAATTAGAGACCTTCCAGAAAAAGAAATAGATATTGAAGTTCAGCCAATAATAATAGTAAAAATTTTTACCAATGTCGAAATCGAAATGAAAGAAAAGGCAATAGAAGATTAGGTCAAAATAGAAAAAATTACTGAAAAAATTAAAAAAGATAATATTGCAGAGTAGTTCGCATATTCCACAAAAAACAGACCAAAAACATCTAGCCTAAATCCATTTCATATTAAAAAAGATAGTAAATACAAAATGGGTATATTTACAGCCAGACTTTCAGGAGAATTAGAATATGAATGAGTGGCATTTCTTCAAAATATATTGGAACTACCAAAAGACTCAAAGCCTTTCAAAAAAGAGTTCTTCAATGACAATGCCTGGACAACCTTCTGTTATAAAGAAAAAGAAAATGCTTTGCAGTGTCTAGAAAAAGATAAAAAAAAAGGTGAAAACTTTACAGTCATATCTCTAGAAACAGAAAAATGAATGAATGTCTCATACTCTATACATGAGAAAATCTTTCAGCAAAAGGAAAAGGAGAACAAGAGATCTTTAGTAGTAATTCTTATTGATATTGATTGAAGCCACTCAAGACATGAAATCAAATCTGCCCTTCAAAGATATGAAGAGACAACAAATATTCATATTTACAATTATTCAAAATTATAAAGAAGAATTAAAGCTCAAATAATATCACATCAGCAATACAATAATATGAAAAAAGAAAGGATAATCCATATCAATCAAGAAACAATTAGAGCCATCTTTACTCAACATGAGCCAGATAATGATGAGATTAATAACATTATCAAACAGTGGAACTCTCAATCCTTGAGATTGTATAGAATACACAATACTACAACTAGTTTGATTGTAAGAGCAATTGGACATACTAAAGCACGGGTATACTATATATCTAGAAACTTCTATACTCTCAAAAGGAGAAGACATACAGTAATATGTTTCACATCAGCCAAAGACCTAGCAAGAGTATTGAAGCAACATATTTTTATACATTGATATAAGCTAATATGAAGTGCCAAAAGACATTTTACCAAAGAAATAGAAGCTATAAAAGAAGAATCTTATAAGACAAAAATCTCTGAACCAAAAGGTTTTGAACTAGAAGTTTTTGAACCAGAGAGTGATTCAAGCAATAATGAATCTAATTAACCTGCTGTAAGGATAAGAAGAACAGATATTAGAAGTAATAAGAAGTCCAAATAAAGATCCAGAAGCTTAAAAGAGATAAGCTTTTATAATAATAGTAACAATTCTAACAATTCAAACAAAAAACTATAGAAGCAAGGCTGGATAATAAGAAGTCAAAAAAATACAAGACAAACTTACAACAATAAATCAAAACAGTGGAGAAATAGAATATTTAGGTGTCTAGCCACAGGAAGCAATAAAGAATCAATAGGTAATCAATAATGACAGAAAGTTTTCTGAAGAGAAGATATAGAATATAAAACTGAAGATAGATGGAACTCCTTAAACCTCATTTTAGTAAACTTAAAAAGGCTGAATGGTAGAATCTCAAGACTAGAAGGAAAACAATTTCCAGTAAATAAATGAGAGAAGATAGAGGGAGGCCAATCATTCCTAGAAACACCAGTTGTTTAGGCAACAACTAGAAGGACTGGTTCGATTCTTCTATAGCAAATACTCTAAACAAGAGCAAGCAGCAACAAATAGAATAAGAAAAAATGATTCAATAGCAAAATAAGTATAATGCTGACACATTTCTTCAAATAGAAAAAATGAAGTTTCTCAAGAAAGAAAAAGACAAAGGTGTATAAAAAAAGACTGATAATGATAATATTCATTAGAAAATAATAAGAATTAGTATACACAATATTAGAAACATCTCAGATACAGTAATCCAATATAGCCTTATAAAAGAGATGCAAAAACAAGGAATAGGAATGCTAGGATTAAGTGAAACCAAATTGACCAAAACAAAGGTAAAATGGATATTTAACAATTAGATATTATATAAACACTTCTATAGTACCAATGCAGATATTATATATGGAACAGAAGTCATCTACTGATCAGAAAAGATCCAAAAAAAAGTAGCATCAGTAAAAGAAATGGAAGAATATATAATTGCAGTCAAGTTATTGATAAAGAGAAACAAAATTTGTATTATGCAAGCATACATTCCATCAAATAAGCAAAGAAGCAAAAAAGTTCAAGAAAAAGTGAAAAGTCTTATCAAGAGTAAACATGGACAAGGTTTTTATATAATATTAATGGGAGATTTCAATGCAGCATACAATCTAGCAGAAGATAGAACATTATCTTCCAAAGCAAAATTTAGACCATCATGATATCCAGAAATTCATCTATTTACTTTCTTGATAAATAAGGCTTCTTAGACATACAAGTAGCATGGGAAGGCAAAAATAAAATCCCAACAAGATGGAATACAACAAGTAGTAGTTGCTTGACTATATATAGATATCACAAGACCTAACAAAATATTCAATTCTATATTTCGACAATCAGAGCATGAAGGAAGTTACAAATAGTGATCAAACAATGCTAATAATAACACTATATAATACCAATCTTTTTTAACAAAAGCATAATAAACAAATTGCCTACCAAAGGGAAGAAAAGAATAGATATAAAAGGGTCAACAACAGATCAATAGTAGGTATTTGATAATAGTTTGAACTATAAGTTCAAAACAATATTAGATTTTTTATTACAAAAAGAATCAGAAGAAAATATGAAGGATATTCAAGTAAATAAAATATGGAAAACATTTGAAAAGCTAGTTAGCAAGGCAGCCTTCAACAAGCTTGCAACCAAAAACATGTCAATTTCAAGAAATAAGTATTATAGATACAGTCCAGAGTTCATTAAATTTAGAAAAGCATTATAATTAATAATACTTTTCAAAAAAGCAGAGTCTTCTAACAACTTGGACAAGCTATAAATTCTTAACGCAGCTATAGAAAAATATAATAGAGCTCATAGCCCCAATTACTAGATTGAAAACTGTTATATCTAATATAGTCTCCCGAATATTCCATGGACACTATTGAAAAATAATATACAAGATGCAATAGAAGGTCTTAAATTTACATATCAGAATCTCGAAGCAAAAAAGGCTAAAGATATGATTAAAATAGCCTTAGAACAAAAATGTGAGAACCTGTGAAATAATCAAAGAAAAATGGTAAACTCACTAACAAAAAAAAGAGCACATCAAAATAGTTTTGGATAGGGTCAAGGTTAAAAAAGAGAGATCCAAATATATTACAATGAAAAAGAGTGAAATTGAAAAAGAAGTTAGAAGATACCACTAGGAAACCTTCAAAAAGCAAGAGGCTAACTTTAATAATCTCACTAATGAATAGAAAGAAAAATACAATCTCAAGAACTATATTAAGGCATAGTAGTATAAAGATTTTTTAGATTCTATTTTACAAGAAGAATTAAGTGAAATACTTTAAACACTTTCCAATAACAAAGCTCTAGGAAAATCACAAATCAGCTATAAAATGTTAAAAAGGCTAGGTCAAGATGGAAAAGAATATTTAAAAAAAATGTTAAACATTTTTCTAAAATGGCAAATAATACCTGCTGGTTAGAAACAAAGCCATGTAAATGTAATCTTCTAAATACAAGACCTATTGTATTACTAGAAGTCACAAGAAAATAATTTATCAAAATTTTAATGAATAGACTAGAAAATATCTGCAAGTTTAACAATGTCCTAAGAGGTCCTAACTTTGCAGGGCTACTAGAAGAAAGTACTGCTGAACCAATTCAGATTCTCAATAATATCGATAAAAATACAAGAGAGAAAAAAAAGGAGTTGTGGATACTTTTTCAAGACATAGCTAAGGCCTATGATACAACCAGCTTGATTATATTAACAAGGGTGATAAAAAAGATCAAACTTTTAGAAGGGTTTATTAAGATTATAATAGATCTATTTCAGGATAGGGAATTCATAATTATAATCAAAAATGGACTCACAATATCAGTAATAGCTGAAGATGAAATTGACCAAGAAGAAACTATTTCACCTTTAATATGAAGAATTTTTTATAATCCTTTGTTGTGTAAAATTCAAAATGATGAAACAAAGGATTATGAAATATCAGTTACCTGGAATCCAAGTCTAAATGAAAAAGGAGTCAACAAAAAATTGAAATTTAGGCATGCGGCTATTGCTTTTATGAATGACACTACATGGATAGCAAGATCCAAAGAAGATATGAAAAAGATTCTGGAAGAAGCAAGAATCTTTTATAGAGCCAATGACTTTCAAATGAATAGTAACAAAGCAGTACTAGTTATTATTAATAACCCTAATTACTATCCAGAAGAAGTCAAAGCAGGAATCAATAGTAAAACAGTCAGAGAGTTAGATAGAACTGAACACACAAGATTTCTAGGATTTGGACTGGTAATCAAAATATAGCAGTTGAACTAAAAAAATAAATACTCAGAGAAAACAATACAATTACATGAGCCCTAAAGAATAAAAAATTGACTGACAAACAAACACTCTATATTTTAAATAGGGTGTTGATACTAAGGATAGAGTATCACATGCAACATAGTATGCTATCCTAGAAAATGTGCAACATTTTAACTATAGCATATAGAAAGCTTCTTAAAAACAAGAGTAACTTGTGCAGATCTATACCCGACAGCATAATATACTATTCAAAGATCTATAACTTAAAAAGTATTTGGATGCTACAAAAAAAAAGCCAAATAATAGAACTATGTAACAGATTAAATGATCCAGGATCAGCAGGACTTACAACAATTATTAGAATCAAACAAGTACAAGCTAAATACTGGGAACTATACAATCTGCTTATCTATATGTCATTAGATCATATGTTAGATAAAGATAACTTTGCACTTCAAGTAATAAAGTTGACAAAGATATAGAAATAAGGTTTCAAAGCTGAAAATGACAAGATATTTTCAAATAAAACAAATGTAACTACCCAATCAAAGAATACCTAGTACCAGATAAATAT
>CAJVPT010001562.1:0-20810 GCA_910592055.1 Acaulospora colombiana | reverse complement strand
ACGTTGGACAAGATTGATAAACAAGCTCCTATTGGCCACTTCACGTGTCTGAATGCATTTCCTCAGCTCCATAAGAACCTGGGATCCACCATAAGTCATATGTTCCTGGTGTGGGTGGATACAGGACATGCTCTCTCTTACATCAGTAGAAATTCAAACAAAAGAGTCCATCCAACCATGGTAAAGGTTACAAGCACTTCAATCGTTTTTGGCATTGGAGTCACCTACCCTTGGCAGCCAAGTAGGTTTGCGTAGCTCAGGCAGATAGGCGAAGATCTGTGTTTTTTCAAAAAATAAAAACAAACAAGGTGAACAGGAACTTTTTCTCTAGTCGGCGAGTTTTTTTACTCCTGATCCATGGTTTGTGGGAGGACCACAAACTGAAGAACAATACCAAGAATTTCAATATGACTCCCTCTCTAGCACGGCCTTCTATGGTCGCTAGTGGTATCCACCAATCTTACTCCTAGTGAGAGTACTCGAATGGAAACATTTGCCAGATTGGTAGACTCCCTAAAGACTTAACCTGACTTTGGAAGATTTGCGTCTTCTTAAATAAGCAGCATATGCTTGAAGCTGATACTATTTTTAGAACTAGGTCGACAACTCTTCCATAAGTTTCAAGGTACCCCCCTAGCCATAGGTCCTACCCGGTTCTTCGAATAAGTAATCCCTTAGGCAGAACATGGAGTTCTGAAACCATTCCCTACCCCCCTTCAAGAAAGACAATCCCTCTCTCTCTCCCTTTCAAAAATTTAGACACTGCACTCCGGCAGATAATTCGTAGATGTTGGTCTTTTTATGGTGAAAGTCTCAGTGGATGGTCGGTAGAAGGAAAATTTTTAGATCATCGCCCGGCAGCCCTTTTTTTTTTAGTTATACTTCCTTGGTAACAACTATAAAGAATATAGTCACTAGCTTGGCCTAGGCAAACTAGTCCCCTATGTATGGGAGGCAACAGATCACGGAGGTCCTCATAGGTGATCTGAATCAGGAGGAATCTTTGCATACAAATTTTTAACATATATGGTTAATAAAAAGCCAACCAAAGGTTGAGCGGGATTAAAAAAAAAAAAAAAAAAAAATTAAGATATAATATATATAAATTTTATAATTTTTGACTGTATAGTTAAGGATTTAAAAATTATCAAAGTTGAAATTTATAATAAAAATATAGTAAGTGGACTCGAACTTTTGGAAGCAACCGTATATATATATATATTGATCCCACAAAAAAAAAAATAACTTGTCTTACTGCTAAAAAAAAAACAATTTAATTTTTTTTTTTAAATCCTCCTATCAATTCTTTGAGATTATTATATATTTTTTAATGAAAATTATTATTATTATTATTATTATTATTAAATATTATAAATAAAAAATTAATAATTATATATTATAGATTTAAAAAACTCTTTCCACTAATTCTCTAACCACACACAAAAAAGATGTTTACAAGAAATTTTATAATTCCTTGCTAATAAAGTCTTTATACTTTCATTAAAACAACTTAAAAATTGTCTTCATATATCTCTTCTATCCTCCCTTATTTGTTTATAAACTCCTTTGAATAAAAACTTGAGTCTCTAGTAACCTAAAAAGACACAAGTACGCACTTCTACTAAGGGCAAAAAGGTTCTAGGAAGTAAAATAACTAACAAGTGGAGTGCCACCTTACAGAGCTAGAAGTGACACGAAATAAAGATTTTGTTGGCAGAGGAAGGCTTATTTTGCACCTTCTCATATACTGTTTTATACTCTCTTAAAGTGCTCACTGGTTTTCACAGTTTTCTTGCGTGATTTTGCCTACCTCAGTTTGACCCTGAATTTTTGGTAACACAACATTACCTGGCATCTGATTGGTTGATACAAAACACATTAATAGCTGAATGTAAACAAGCTCCTATTGGTTACCTCACGTGTTCTGATGATGTCATTGGTGATAGAAAGAGAAATCAAGGATATAAACTTCTTCACTTCTCCAAATGAAGTTTAATTGAAGCAAAGAAATCATGAGGCCATTAGGATGGGCACTAAATTCCTTAGATGGTGAAAAGTAATTATTTGTTTAAGCCAAGGCCTTCAACTTCTTATCATTCGGGTCAGGCAAAATATGTGAAGGAAGTTATTTTCTTATCCCAGTCAAGCTGTAAGACCGAAAAGCAAAGAAATGTAAAACACTGCCCTTCTCTAGGATTGAAAATACATTTACCCAGACATTGTATAATGATATCATAATTGACGAGGATCTCTATACTTTACAGATCCTCCCATCATTACAAGGCAAAAAGATTGTTGGGGAATCTGACTTTTTGGGTAATAGAAGATATACATCAATAAAATTCCTTTAACTGGGTGTGGCTGCTGGAAGATATCGGGAGTTATACAATAAGACTAAAAAGCCACATAAGAACCTGGGGTCCACCATTAGTCATTTTGTTTTGCGCAGGTAAATAAAAAATTAAGACCAAAAGAAAGGAAGCATTGAGCAAGACACTGGATTCGAGTAAGCAATAAGTACCTCAGATGATCACAAGAAAATAATCAAGAACATGGATGGATAAGTTCCTCAGATAGTCAAGAAGAAGAAAAATATCTCAGAAGGGTTGATTTTTAATGAGAAGAGGTTTCTAGCCAAGGTCCTTTGGAGGAAATGGAGCAATTTTAAATTTTTTTTTTCTTCTTTCATTTTCATATAATGCATTTGCACATTTTTAGATATTCCTCTTTCCTTTTATTTTTCCTTTTCCCTTTTATAGTTTCTTGAATTGAGTTCCTTGGAGGATAATAAGCAGTGACAACCTGCTAGTAATGATGGGTAAGTTAGGAAGGTCTTTACTCAAAACTTAGTTCAGAGTAAAATATTGTTCCCAAAATTGCACTTAGAAGCTAAAGCTCTTTTGAGAATTGAAAGTCATTGACGAGTATGCCAGTACAAGATTTTAGTTTAGCCATGATGCAATTGACCTATGTATCTCAATCAGTTTTCTAATAATTAATAAACACACAGTACTGGCCTGACCATGGGTATTAAAAAAAAAATAAATAAATAAAAAATTAATAATTATATTTTTAATATCCATGGAAGCTGTTGTTTTAATGTACAATTTTTTGCTGGAGGATTTTCTGTTTTCCAATATCGATAACAATAATTTTGATATTTAGATAGAATTAATGAACAATTTTGGATTCAATGTCCATAATTTTTACAAAATACATATATATTATTAAATATTTGATGGAAATATTCAGTTAATGAATTTGTAATTATTATTAATAATATATAAGTTGATGATTTTTGAATTTCTGTAATATTTTTGATCAAGTTTACTTGTATTTCCATTATACTTTTTGTGGCACATCTTTGAATATAAGATATATTAGATATCACAGTTTTTTGAATTTCTTTAATAGCTTCTATAATCTTTAAATAAATATTTAATAATTATTTTGTATATATAATAAAATATTTTATTTATATATATATATATATTCATTATTTTTATCTATTTTCATCTTTATAAATAGAATACTTTAGCTTATAATACTTTTATAAAATAGAATATTATAATCTGATTTCTATCACAAAAAAAAACCTTTTCCTGAAAAATTCCAAAATGCTAAAAATATCCTTATTAGGTTATTATATAAAAACCAATTTATCTCCTGCTACTAAATAGCCACAGTAAGGAAAAATATGGTCACCTCACAAGAAACCAGAAGTTCACCAAGCAAACAATACTGGATTACAATGAGAACAAACTAATAAAGAATAACGTAAGAATCATAAAACCTAAGGCAATATCCCCCACTATCCAGCTCAGACACATCCTACTTAGCACAAGATCCATGATCCATAAGAAGATACCAGGAAGAGTGGTGAAGAAAGGGAAGGAGAAGGCAGTATCAATCAAACCAAACTGTGAAATAAAAACCAAGGCTCCAATCCAAACAAGAGAATCAGCAAAAGCAATAAAGCAAACAAGACCATTGACTCCTATCATCACCACCACTATCAGCAATATTAACTCTTCTATACAACTAGCTAAAAACTTCTCTCTAAACATCATCGAACAGATAGTTTTCAATTATCAAAAGGAGATGCAAGAGAATGAGCAAGGACTGACTAGAGATATGACATACCCATAGACTAAGAGACCTGAAAAAGCCCTTATTGATCCAGACCTAGTCCCAGGGCAATCACATGAGAAAAAAATTAATTTTATCAAACAAAAAATGATGGAACTGCATTTCATGAAACATGCGCACTTTGAATATTCAACTAGTTACCTCCAAAATCACAACTATTTTTAACGATCAATCACATTACTCGAAACAACTAGAAAAGTCTTTACAAAAATCTTAACCAACTGACTAGTCAAGACACTTCAATCACACCAAATCCTCTCAATACATAACTGGGCAACACTACCAGGATCTAGTACTCAAGAATCAATTCATATCCTTTGAACAATTCAAGATAATGCAAGACAAACTTATAAACATGCTTGAATCCTGGGTCTGGATATGGCCAAAATATTTGACTCTATAAACATTTCTAGACTCAAAGAAGCTCTCAAAAGAATATATGCCCAAACACAATTACCCAAATAATTACAAATATTTGTGACAATCAACAAAACCACATACTTATACCCTTTGGACTCTCATCCCAATACACAGTAAAGGATAGCATAGATTAAGGAAACATGATATCACCCCTCTTGTGGAAAATCTTTTATGACCTACTCATCACACATATCTTTGAACAAACCAGAGTATATATACTAATAGTAAATCAATAGTCAGATCCCACAACACCATCCATCATAAAAACAAAACATTTCATATATTGCTTTCATGGATGATACAATCCTATTTGCAGAAAAAAGAATTAACCTTTTAGAGATATATGACATCTGTTCAGATTTTTATAGAATCTAAAAAAACTGACATCTCCTAGTTATAGGAGACCTAAATGGCATTCCCAACCCAGCTTGGAATAAAAATAATACAAATAGAAGAAGTACAGCCAATAAACTCTCAGGTCTTCAAATAGAGATTCTTATAAACAACAGCCTTAAAGATACATAATAGACAATATAATCTTACTAAAAGAAAGTTCTCTTGAAGCCATAATACTTGTAGCAACAAAATAGATAAAATATAGATGAACACACTACCTATCTAGCAAAGCAAAAAAGCCTTATCAGTGAATCCTTAGATCCTCTCATCCTCAATAACCATAGGCCAGTTATGATAGAAATAAAAATATAATAACTAAGTTCCAGGAAAGAGCCAACCTATTACAAACCCAATATCAAATACAATTGATATCTAACAAACAATAAATAATGGAAAAGTTCATACTAGAAATAAAAAACTACCTGAGTAATAAAGAATCTGAGTCTATGTCCATAAACAAATAATAAAACAAACTACAAAATCACTTTCTAAAAGTAGCAAAGTTATACATTCCCAAAAGAAATAATACTGGAAAAAAAGAATATTCAAAGAAGACAAGCCAGTGAAGAGGCCACTCTTGCAGCTATAGCTTCTCAAAAATCAAATAAAAATAACTCTGAAAACAGACAGCTCATCTCCAAATATAAAAAAACTTTTGCAAGTAAAACTAACTGATTTTAAACAATAAATGAAAAGAATTGAGAAGACATATCCTAGTGACTACCTATCCTACTGACTCACACAAAAAACAATATAAACTTATAAAGTTATAATCTATGCAATAACTCAAAGAAGAAAAAACCAGGCCATCAAACAAAGAATAACAACCAAATAGACCTTCTTAGTAACAAACAAAAAAGCAATAATAGACAACATTATGGATAGACCCAAAAGATCTATTACCTAGATAAAATAATCATAGAAGAAGAGGAAGTGATAAATATTCTGATTAAACCTGGAAAGATTAAAGCCATAGTTATACAATACTTTAAAGACTAGAACTCAACAAGAACATCACAGCAATAATCAACCACTCTTTATAGAAAGAGAAATATAGGCCCAAGGATAACATCGACTACAGATTGTATAATATAGCCCTGATAGAAATAACTAAAAGGAGCTAAAAAAAGTAATCAAAGACAGAAGTGCAAAGTTCTCTCCAGAAAGAAATCAAATCCTTTACTTAGTATACAAGAAACTGTGCAAACTGGTCTTGGAAGAAATCAAGAACATTTTTAATCAAATTATCAAATAAGGCTCTATACCTAAGGAATGAAATAAAGAGGTTATATATTCTATATCCAAATAAAAGGACTGACAGAATAACCTTGATATAACAAAGCCAATTATACTATTGGATACAGAAAAAAAATCTTCATCAAGATTTTAATTGATAGGATTACTTCATGTCTAATAAAGAGCAAGATTTTATTAAAACTAAACTGGGCTGTGCTGCCAGGCTATAGCATACAGGAATCTATTTATATAATAAACAATATTATTGAGCATGCCAAAAAAACAAAAAAAATAAGTATGGATTCTCAGCCAAGACATGTTAAAAGCATATAATTTGATGAACTTAAAAATGCTGATCAAGGCCTTATAATGAATAAAGATCCCGACACAGATAATTAATATTCTACATAACATCCTTAACTAAAGATAAAACATAATCCTTATATATCACAGTCCAATAGAGGAATATGGAATTAACAATGATATTGATTAAGAAGATACAATCTTTTAATTATTATGAAGTATCTTTTATGATTCATTAATTACAACAATAAAAAAAACTTTATTGACTACATAATAATAATTAAATTTTATAGGAATTTCAAGCTAAAATGGATAAATAAAAAAGTAAATATCACAATCAATGCCTATACAAATGATATTATATAGATCATAGACAATAAATAAGAGTTACAACAAATTATTAGAAAAACAGAGGAGTTCTACAAAATAAATGATATAAAAATTAATTCACAGAAATCCCAGCTACTAATTATCAATAGAAAAAAATGAAGATTTCACACAAGGTATAAAAATGAAGAACCAAATTATCAAAGGTTGCATACAAGGGGTACCAGTAAGAATTTTAGGAATCTGATACAACAGCTCAAAAAAAAAATTATCAAAAAACTCTAATCCAACAAAAGTTCAGGGAAACCAGGAAATTGATTAGAATAAAACATCTAATTGACAAGCAGATACAGTACATAATTAATTATATTCTGATTCCTAGTGAATAATACTTGTGCAATAACATGATGCTTCCAGAAAAAATATGCAACCTTTTCATGAGCAGTGTCACAGTAGTCTTTAAACATAAGTTAGATCTCACTAGGACAGCTATAAACAATATTCACTTCAATAAATATGAATATAATCAAATACACCTTTAGGACAGACAACTACTTCTACATATCACCAAACGGATGAACTGAATCAACAAAAATAACATAGCTGGTGAAATAGTAAGAAATAGACTTCAAACTTTACAAATGAATTCTGATTCACCAAATCTGTTCTAAATAAAATAAAACAATCATGAAAAAATATAGAAAAAAGTTTAATACATAACACTATCTGGCTCATGAGAAGAAATGGTTACATATTTGACTTTAGCAATAAAAACAACAGATTATACTTATCCAGGAGATAGACACTCCTATAGAAGAAATTATGAGCAAACACATTTACTCAAAATACTGAAACCACCTATATAAACACAATATACTTTTTATTGAATAGATGCTAAATATGACAGCACAAAAATATTAAAATAGTGTCAAATTATAAGAATTGAAAGAAAAACATTTCCAGGTCCAATTTTTCAGATAGTTTCTAACATTGAGCAGCAATTAAAAGAATGTTAGAAGTAAAGAAAATTTCAACACATCAAGAAATAGCCAATACTTTTAAATAAGAGATCCCAACAATATATCACAATACAACAAAACCTCACTGGATCTATACATAGAAAGAGTAAGAATCAATAATTGGGAAAAAATAGAAAAAAATAGTCCAAAATACAAAAAGGTATAGACACTGCACCCAAACTCCTGGGAATTTCCTACTGGAGGTATGCCAGAATTGTATGTTAAATATTTTAGATATCACAGAGATAAATGTAGCTTCACAGCAACTAAACAATACTCAATCACTATATCCATTTAGAAGAACCTAATATCTACAAAAGAAAATAATACAGATATGAAGAAGTGTAAATGAAGAAACAGAATATCTTCAAATTTCCTCACCATAACTCTTACAGAGTACATCCAAATATCTGAGTCATCTACATGAGACAAGGACATAACAGTCAGTATACTATTTAAGCACAAACAAAAAGCAGGCAAAAAAATAAAATCTTTAACAGCTCACAGAAAAACATGAAAAGGATAGAGAAAATCAGAAAAAAAATAAAGAATTTCACTATTTTTGACATTTATACAGATAAATCTCTCACAAATACAAAGGGGAAATACTACATGGATTTGGGCTAAATAATTATTACCTCAAACTTAGAGGAACACACATTTCAAGGACAGATCAAACAACATCCTTTATCCATCAAAGCAGAATAGCAGCTATTATAATGGCTTTAAGTGTACTACCAATACATAGTGTAATGAACATCTACACAGATAGTCAAGTAGCTATTAATAGTATAAAAAAGGTGCAGAAGGAAGACAAAAACAAAATTACAAAAAAAAACAAAAAAATTCAAACCTACTAATTAGATCAAAACTCTATATAAGTAAAGAAAGATCAAACTATCACTACACAAAGTGAAAGGTCACTCCAAATTCAAATACAATGAAATGGCAGATCAACTGGCAGAAATAGACATATGGAAAGGCATAAAGTCAAAAGAGAATAAAATCGAAATCAATAGAATCCAAGATCCAGAAATAGGCATAGTATCACAATAAAACAACTATTTCACTGAATTTCTTATAAAACTAATTATACAAAAGCTCACAAACACTATTAATCTAACAAAATGGTAACTCTTGAACAGAACTAAATGCAACTTCGGTGAATGAATAATCGAAGAAATCAACTGGCAAACAACAACATATCTATAACCCATGAAAATAAGCAATTACCACATTGATAAGAAAGATCAAAAACTAAGAAAGTTCAGTCTCAATCTTTGGAATGATGAACTACCAACCAAGAACAAGTTACATACAAGGCTCTCATTCATTTACAAAGATAACAAATATAACAAATGTGAAAAACCAGAGATCAGTACCCATTCTTTTCTTTATCAACAAATTAGAGTAGAAATAGAAAAACTCTAAAGTACATAACTACAACCTGTATGCAATATCGTATAGAGGAGAAAGAACTTTAACTCTTTAAAATCCAGTTTACAAACAAAACATTTGAAATATAAGGAATACTTGATAGCAAACATCAGAGAAGCTCTTTTCAAAAAACTTATATATAGCCTCAAGACAGCCATTCCAGATAGAACAGAAAGGAAAATTGCATAACAGAAATCTGTCTCAAGACTATCAAATATCTATACCAAATATGGCAAAAAGATGTAAAACATTTTAAGAGTGAAAAGCTAGAGAGGGAATTACCAAACAAAAAGAAAAATTAGCAACATATGAGAAAAGAAAAGAGGACCCCACCTTTACAACTAGAGAAAAACACATAAAAAATTAATTAATGAGTTTGTGGACCAATGGATCACAAATCTTATTATATACAACTTATTTATATTCAAAATTTCTTTTAACACTAGCCCAACCTTAGCAGGTTAGCTTTCCACTCTGAATATGGCAACAAGTCACAAGGTGAGTATCTCCACATAGAGGAATTATATTAAGTTTTATTTGATAATAAACAGATAGTACATTTTATAATAGCCTCTATGTATTGATATTGCATAATTACAAATAAAACAAGGCTAAGTCAGCATTAAAAAAAAATTATAATTGTTTCTATTATATTACTTTTTTTTTTTTTTTTTTTTTTTTTTTTTTTATAAGCTGGCGAAGTCATGCCATATAGTTTTTATTTAATCGAAAAATATTTTCCATATATATACAAATTGAATTGTGAGAAATACATTTAGGATAGTGAAAAAACTAATGACTCAGTATCTAAATGAACCCTACGACTTGCTACTGTTCACTGTATGTGTGAATGCTAGCATATCATGACTTCACTAACACTAATATTTATAAAAAAAAGTAGATTTGGTGAGTATCTGTTCTGGAGAATACTTCTTATAGTGAGATTAGATAGATATATATAGAGATGCTTTTGGTTATCTGTGGTATTGTTTTCTTTCTATGTTGTGTTGTATCTCTCCTTCATTTTACAGTTTTTTGTCTTTTTTCTCTTCTCTTTTTTAGTGATCCCCTGCGATCTTTCCCACTCTATTACTAGCTCACACCTTAGCTTCCATATTTCTCATTTCTCTTGCCAAAATCATGTTGTGGCTATTTCAATTGCTACCTTCACAGTCTTTTCGTCACCTGTGATTTCTTCTGCTGTCTTTATCATCTTGTAAATAATGACTCCTCTGATGATGTCTCTCTATTTGACTCGGTATCTTCTCGGTGTTGTTTCTTTAGGGGTCATTGTTTTGAAGAAATGTTTCCATTTACCTTTTATCCCTTCTGTCTGTTTGTTCCCATTCGCTTGTGCTGCACATTCCTCAGTAAGGAATTTTGTGAATTTTTTGGTTAGTCTTGTACTATTAGGACTACATGTGAATGGGTGAAGGTCTTTCTCTTCATGTCTTTTACAAATTATACATGTGGATCTTTTGTATAGGTGCTGTTTCCTTGTGTTCATGTTTGCCATGGTGGGGTGTTCATTCAGCCATGTTTTCCAATAGAAGGTTCTATCCCTATGTTCTTCTTGATTTGTTTTGGAGGATGTAATTTTGGATGGTGTAAGCATTTGCCAGGTTATGTTCCAATCTACCTCTTTGCTCTTCTTGACTATAAGCCATACTTGGTTCCATCTCAGGGCTTTCCACTTGCTTGCCCATTTGGTTTTAAGTAAGGTTTTCCCTATTATTTTGATTGGGAGGTCCATAAAACCCTGGTCCCATCTTACTAGTATTTTGTTGCTAGTGGAGTTTTCCTCTTGTATTTTGACTATGTCTTTGTACCTGTCTACTAATGTAGTTGCTACTAATCTATCCATCAAATCATTCCCTTGAATACTCGAGTGACTTTTTACTTTGGTCCATATTACTGATATGTTCTGTGTTAATATTATCTTGTGTATAGTACTTATTAGGACCTTGTTAGGGTTTTCGTGTTTCCTCATTTTGATTGTATTTCTATTCTTTCCTTTGTTGATTGCGTTAATTGCACTTTGACTATCTGTTATTATGTTTATCTTCTTGTTGAGGGTTATTGTACTAATTGCTGTGATGATCGCTGTTAACTCTGCTCTTGTCGAGGATGGAGTGTCCTAGATTTCTGCTTGGAAGGTGCCGATCTCTTTACCCATTTCAGTTTAGATTACCCATCCAACTCCCATCCTGCTGTTTACGTGTCATTTTGTGAAAGAGCCATCAATATATATTTTGAGATTGTCATGCTCCACCCCCTTTTGAGCAATTTGTTGTAATCTGTGAATCATTCTTTCTGAGGCCTTGAGTTTCTTCTGTATCAGGGCCTTTGTTGTTGATATTGTATCCAATTGGATTGTCAGTACAGATGTAGGTATGGTATGTTTGTTTATCTTTCTTATAGCACGTTCTATTCCTTGTGGGGAGGATTGTAATCTATTTGCCAAAGGTTGTCCTCTGCTTGTCCCTAGCTGTCCTGAGTGGTATCCTGATGTACTTTTCTTGACTTGAATGTTAACTGACTGTGCAAGTAACTGGTGCATTATGCATTGCTGTTGATCCAAATATTTGTTTCTAAGCTTTGGGTTATTGAAGGGGCAACCTTTGCACTTAAAAATTGGAGACGTCTGGTTGTCCCTGATCATGTGGTTGACTATGATGACCTTGTCATTCAGGGTTTTTTTCTTTTTTGTGATTATTATTGATCCGTCCTTCTTGGTTGCTAGCCACTTGATTGTTGACTGTTGTTGGGAGGAAAATACTGGAGTGTTTGAATGAAACTTGTTTGTTTTTGAGCTATCTGTTTGGTTTTGTTTTCTGGGAGTGACTATTTCCTCTCTTCTCTCTGCTTCTGTGATGTTTGTGCTGGTCCATATTTCTTTTAAGTCTCTATACTACTATAGGATTCTACCTTGTTTGCCTAGTTTTGTCTGCACCTGTTGCCAGGTGAGAAATCTTGTTTTGTTATCATTTAGGAGTTGATCAAGGAAGAGGATTCTTCTTCGTCTAAGATGTTTTCTATGTTTGTTATACCATTCTTCCTGAACCATCTCTATAATGGGTTTTCCCTCGCTTTTGATGGGTTTTCCTGCCTATGTATGGTCAGTTGCTATAAAGGTGATTCCCTGTATCTTTAGTATACTTAAGATTTCGTTTGTTAGATTTGTTTTCCTTTTTGTCCAGAATGGGAATCTGTCCTTCAGGATTGATGTGTTGGTCTAGTATTCATTTTGGAGTTGCTGAAGTCGAATCTGTGTGGTTATGCCACTCAAATCATAGCGGTTTGATCTATTAAGTAAGTTCTTGCTATGCATGAGTATCTGTCTGTCCCAGAGGTTGAAGAGTTTATATCCGAAATCTGCGTGTACTATACAGCTCAGAGTAGTTGAAGACAGTCCAGTTTTGTGTTTGAACACCTTGTTTATCTTGCTGCTTATCTTGTCGCACTCTTTCTTTGGTAGTACTAAGTCATTCAGTAGATATTCTATGGCTAGGAATAAAGCATGGTTTATAATGTATCGTGCTTGTTTATTCGTTACTTTTTTCCATGCTAGAATTCTAGTGGTGGTGTCTACTTTCCCTCCAATGACATTCTTCTGATATGTCTTTTTCCCATCTTCTGATATCCATACTCCTAGAATTCTGGTTGCCTCTTTTGTTGCAGGAGTTGTATTCGGTCTCCATTCGCTTGATACCATCTGTTCTACTCCCCTTACTGGCATTGATGCAGATCAGTGATGATTTGTCACTGTTGACTTGGATATCATTGATTCTAAGGAACTCTGATGCTTTGTCTATGATGTTCTGCATGTCTATTTGTGAGCTAGCAAACCAAGTCGTATCGTCCATGTATACCGTTGCAGTGATTTTGGCTATCTTCTTTATGGTGGTGCTTATTTTGCCCCAACTAGGTGCTGTCAAGTCCAGGATAACATCAGTTTCCATTCTGTATCCCTTGTGTTTGTTTTCTATTTCCTGTAGGAGTGGGTATAAAAGATTCTCCATAACAGTGGTGATATGGTATCCCCTTGATCGATCCCATCATATATAGGGTATTCCTCCATTAGTCCGTATGCTGTTGTCACCCTATTACTTCTGTTATCTAGTAAGTTGTCCATAATTTTGACAA
Source organism: Acaulospora colombiana (assembly GCA_910592055.1). Taxonomy (NCBI): domain Eukaryota; kingdom Fungi; phylum Glomeromycota; class Glomeromycetes; order Diversisporales; family Acaulosporaceae; genus Acaulospora; species Acaulospora colombiana. The sequence continues at coordinate 7,377 of CAJVPT010001562.1, read as the reverse complement.
TCTGTTCTGATACGTGGATTCTTTTTAGGGCTCACATCATCATTTGTTTGTTGATAGAGTCATATGCTTTGTTGATATCTTGGCTAAATATCCATGCTTCTTTTTTATATTCTCTGATCTCTTCCATAACGTTATTCAGAATATGGATTGGTTCCTATGTGCTTCCTCCCAGTAGTCCAGCCCAGTTGTTCTTGCATAGGACTTTCTGTTTAGTGCACACTTCTGCTATTCTTGTTGTCAAGATTTCCATAAATATCTTTCTGGCTGTTTCTAGCAGGGTAATGGGTCATGTTATGTTTATATTTCCTAACTAGTCTTTGGGTTTTGGGATTGGGTATACATTTTCTCTCTTCCAATCTCTTGGGATCTTGCCTGTTGTCAGAATCTTATTGAACAGACTCCCTAGAGCCTGTATTCTTTTTTCTCCCAGGTTTTTGAATACACTATATGATATTTCGGATGGTCCTGGTGCACTTGCTGTCTTCTTCCTATGTATTGGGTCTTTAACTTCACTCATCTTGATTGGAATTAGTGTTTCCCCGAACCATCCAGCTTGAATATTTTGTTTTGGGTTATATTGTTCCTTCCAATGTGGGAAGTCTTCTATGTTTAGAGTTTGTCTTGCCCTCGTTCACTGCTGGAAGTGGTCTCTGATCTTATTTTTGATCTTTTCTGATTTGATTATAATTTCGATCTCATTCTTCTCTGTGTGTTCTATCAATCTTCTAGTGTCGATGACTCTCTCTTGTCTGTTCAGGATGCTGTTTATCATTTTTTTGGGATTCTTCTCTAAATTTCTATATCTGCATTCGGTGTGTTCTCTGATTGTTCTTTCTTTTTCCCTAGCCACTTGGATCTTTGCTATTTTGCTTTCTATATCCCAGATCTCTTTGGTTTCTGATAGCCATTCGTGTATTTTTTCCCTATTATGTGATGTATCTTTTATCTTCAGTGGTGGTTCTTTTAGCATGTGGAGTGGTGAGTTTACTTCCTTAATTATATCTTTTATTGCTATTTCTTCTACTTGTAATTATGACTTACGATTCATGAGCCATGCCTGGCATCTTCTATATGCTATGCTGATCCTGAATTGTTTCTGCATTAGATTCTTGTATTTGGACTTGTAAATCATACCAATGTTCTTCCTACGGCCTGTCTTTTTGAGCGTAATCTTCGCTGTTACCAGTATTGCCTCCTTAAGTTGTTTCCAGATTTCCTTTACTGTTGCTGGGCAGTCCCGCATGATCTTTCTCACTGCGTTTTCCATTTTCTGTCTGAATTTGGTCCATTGTTTCGAGTTGGAGTTGGTAAAGTCTATCTTGTTCTGTTTGCTATTCTTTCTGTTGACCAGTTTTGACCATGAGTTATGTGATATGTTGAGTAATAGTGTCACCATCTTATGGTCACTATCTATAACTGTTTCTACCACTGTATGTTCTGCTTCGATAATAGATGTTACTAAAGGGTTTGATATCCATATATAGTCCAGTCTATTTCCATAGCTTGACTTTGGTCTGGTATATGTGCAACTTTTTCTTGTTGGGTGTAACTACCTGTATGTATCTACCAGGTCAAATGCCTGTAGGGTATCGATAATATGCTTGGGTTTGTTTATTTTGTACTTGCTTGGAGTTCGATCTAGTCTGATGTCTGCTATTTCATTCAAGTTTCTCATCACTATGATGAGCATATTTTTACTCTTTGTTTCACTGATCTTTGTCTTTAACCAGTGGTGTAGTTTGGCCCTCTACTGTTTCTTTGCCTCATCTGCAGCATTATATAATGTTATGATCCTATATTTAATTTTTCCTTTGAAAGTCATGTCTATTAGTAGACCACGGTTATTATATTCTTCGATGTTATATACATAAGTTGCCCATATCTTGTTCATTATAATACTTACTCCTGTTCCATATGTTTGTTTTACTGGTTTTGTTATCCATATTTGATATGTTCGTTCGTTGTCATGCCAAAGGGTGTTTTCTGGTAGCCAAGTCTCTGTTATTCCCATTATATCTATCTTTTGATCTTTACAATATTCGAGTATAGATAGTTTTTCAGTCTTGGTGTTAATTCCTCTAATGTTTAAAGTACCTATCCTCCATTGTTCATGTATATCTCCTTTTTTATTTTCTTTTTCCTTCTGCCTACTCTCGGCTTTGGGCTCGTAGGACTTACTAATCATAGTTATTTTGAAGGAAGAAGTGAACCGGATTTGTTGCCTCTTCATTTTCGATGGGTGATTCTAGGCAATCCATCATTTCTTTTATAGTTGTTGCCATTGTGGACTCTATCTGGTTGATTCTTTTGTTGATCAGTGCTTGTTGTTGTCTTATGTCCATCCTTTTTGAAGATGGTGTTCGAAATTCTGAGTTCTCTGAGATCATCTCATGTTCTGGAAAGGGATCTTAAATCATTGGTCCTTTGGCTTTGATATGGGGGCCTGCCTCTATTGCTGTTACTCTCCTATCTAGCATATAGACCTGATGTTTAATGGCCTTCATGTCTGCTTGGAGCTGTCTAAGCACTTCTGTTATTTTTTTCATTTCTACAAGTGGAGGTTGTATACCCTTGGCAATGCTTGCATATGTTCGTCCTGGGGTATAAGAGCCATTTGTTTGTTTATTTATTTGCTTGCTGAAGGTGGGTTTTTTATGAACTGTCATTTTGAATCTTGGTTGTGCCAGTCTGTTTATTTTGCTTCTTGTGGATAGGTTTTCTTTGTTAATCGAGCAGGAGGTGAGTTCGTGGTCTTGAGTATTACATCCGAAGCAAAGTTTTTTATTTTTCTTCACCCAAGTGAGTTCTGTGTTGTTTATGTTGAGTCTGGCACTCTTTGCCTTGTTTAAATCCTGGTTATTCTTAAAATAAAGAATCACAAATCTCTTATTTTGGGCCAGGTGATTTAAGGAGAAGTAGCATACTTGCACATTGTTGTGGTTGATAATTTCTTGTAGTTCATTTACTGTGGTTCCTTGTGGGAGATTCACTAGTGTTGCTGTGTACTGGTTTCTCTTTTCTCTTATTATGCGAGTCCTGATCATTGGGTATGTTCGCATGCAGAAGGTATCCTTATAAAATGCCCATTTCTGGACATTGCTTTTCATATGCTATTGATGTACTGAACTGGACTTTACCTAATTGTACTGGTCCTGTTTCTTGTAGGGTGATGCTTTCGATCTCTGACTTGTCTTGGAATAAGTTGGCAATGTCGGTTTTCTTGAAAGGATTGGGGATGTCCCAGATCCTAATGGAACGGGCCTTGCTTTCATTGGTATTAATCTGTGGGGCTATTCTAAATTTGGGATAATTATTGTCACTGATCTTGATCTCGCATATCGATAGTACCTCATGGTAACTATAAAAAATGGCAGTAATCATTATTGTGCCTGTAGGTTCCTCTGTGCGTACATGCTTCAGGGTTTTCAAATATCCCAGCTTGCTACGAACAAAGTCAATTTTTTCTTGTGTTGAGGTGCCTGGTACTCCTTCCGGACTTATGAGGACTTTACCAGGGCATAGCGTATTGTTTGGTCCTTGGAGATGTGACTGTCTTGCTTCTGGGGTCCTAGGCCTTTGTTCCTTCTCGTAACTGAACTTGTTGTTGGTAATGTTTTCTGGGTTGTTCATGGTCTTTTCCCTTTCTCTGGCTACTGTCATTGTTGTTGATACTATTGTCATAGGTGATGGTGGTCTTGACTCTGTGTTTCTTTCTTCTCCTGTGTCAATGCTTTCCATGATATCTTCCTCAGGATTTGTACTGTTGTTGTCTTCTGCCTTTTCGAGCTCCATGCTTTCTTCTTGGTTTTTGTTAAGGTCTTGTGTGTCTTGAGAGGTTGCCACCTCCTTCTCCTTTTTTTCTGATGGTTTATTTCTCTTAGTGTTGGCGAGTGGGTTAAACTTGTTTGACAGTTTGGTTTTCAAAAGTAGTTTTATGATTTTGCCACTGCCGGTGATGATTCTCTCGCCAGCATAGTTTATGGTCGTGTCTTTGACTCTAAAGGACCTTCTGGGCATGTTTGTTATTGGGACTCTTTGCGAGCGTTGAGTTTTTTCTTGCATGTTTTGGGTTGTTACCATAAAAGGAAATTTTCACGAATTTTGTTGGAAGTGGGAAAGAGTTTTTTTTTTTTTTGATTATATTACTTTTTTTTTTATTTATTTTATTTTTTTTTTATTATTCATAGCCAGGCTAGATTATTAGTTTATTAGTTAATTAAAAACATAAGTACATTTTCATTTGAGCAGTATGATACTGTAAACCGTAAGAAATTTATCCTATAAAGATCCTGAAGCCTTGTAACAATCTCAATATCAATTATCTAGTTAACAAGTCTAATTTATCACCTGGGTCCCAGATCTTTGAGAATATTCCTTGTATTACAGATTGGCATTGTTTGTCCTGGACAAATCGGACAAATAGAACAAATATGACTCTAGAAATTTCCCCCATTCTATCATATTGAACTATACTGTTATTTTCGATAGATACTTAAATTCTGTTTATTATAATATAGCTTAAGAGTCTAGTGAAACTAATAGATTCATTATAATTATCATTTCTTATTATTATTATCTTTTCTATTTCCATATTTTGTATAACTCATTTATGTATTTAAAGGAGAGAATTCTCCCTTCCAAGAATTCTCAGGATTTTATAAAACAATAAAATTATCTTGATCCCGAAAATATCAAATTGCTTCTTTCACCTAACCATAAGTGATAAACCTCTTGTTAAATTGTTGTTCAAACTAGGAACTTTTGCATATCACATTAGACTCTAACTTGGTGCTTCCCTGCAATAGTTCTCCGTCTCTATCTGATTCCTAAGAGGTGAATTGGATAGATTGACACTACTAAGAAGCTAGAATCAAGACATACAGCCATAGCTTTTATGGATGATACCACATGAATAACAAGATCTAAAGAAGATATGGAAAAGATTCTAGAAATAACAAGGATCTTTTATAAAGCAAATGACTCTTAGATTAATAGCAACAAGTCAGTTTTGGTTACTATCAATATTTCTAACCAATATCCAGAAAAAGTTCATGCAGGAATCAATAAAGAAGTGGTTAGAGAGTTAAATAGAAAAGAGCAAGCAAGATTCCCAAGAATATAGACAGGCAACCAGAAAACTGCAATCAAACTCAAAGAAAGGATCTTAAAAGAAATCAATACTGTTACAAAAGTTCTCAAAAACAAGAAAATGACCGATAAACAAGCCTTTTATATACTAAATAGAATATTGATTCCAAGAATAGAGTTTTGAATGTAGCACAGCATATTGTCTTAGAAAATATGCAATAACTTGACAGTAGCATATCATAAGCTTTTCAAGAATAAAGTAGTCTTATGTAGATTTATTCCCAACAGTATGATTTACCATCCAAAAATACACAATCTTAAAAGTATATAGATGCTCCAAAAAGAAAGCCAAATAACCGAACTTTGTAATAAAATAAATGATCAAGGTTCAGCAGGGCTTACGACAATTATCAGATTGAAACAAGCACAGATTAAGCACTGGGAGCCCCATAATCTTCTTTTATGTAAATCCCTAGATCACCTCGATGATAAAGGAAATTTCACATTGCAAGTTCTAAAGTAACTAAAGACCTGGGACTAACTTTCCAGAGTTGGAAGTGAAATGATATTTTCGAGTGGACTAGAGGCAATAGTCCAATTCAAGAACATCTAACAGTAGAAGATTATAGAAAGACAATACTATCTTTATAAAATAACAGGTTGATGTATATAGACCAACTATTAAACCAAAATTCCACAAAGTTTAGAAACTGAAGAATGATTCAACTTATCTAGCACACTAGCTAAGGTCCTATCCCAGAATGGTATAATACTCTACAAAAAACTATAGTGAAAGAAAGTATAGAAGACCTTACAAAATCTTGAGAAAAGAGATGGAAAGAAGAGTGGTTACCAAAATGTACTAAACTTGAACCTGGCAGTGATAAACAAAAGAAAACCTGAATAGTTGTTCAGAAAAAGAATCAACAAATAGTATAGGAAAAAATGATGCAGGAAAACAGCCAAGGTACTATGATATTTCATCATTTCAACCATCAGGAAACAGAAAATGATCTAGAAACAGTGCTTATCAAATGTGCAGGATGCTCACTAAACAATAGAAATGGAAATGAATGTAATATAAAAATAGAATCAGATTCAATCTATACTATATCATTCTTAAACCATAAAAAAAATACTAGAAGAGCACAATCACTAAAAGTTCCCTATTCACTATTGGAACTAGATAGTATAGTGATTAAAAGTATAATCCAAGAAATTCAAGATCTGACAAATGGTCAAATGGAAAAAATGGAACACGTATTAATAGGAAACTGGGAACAAGAAATACTTAGAGACAATATTAAGCAAGGAATATATAAAGACCACCTACTTGAAATTCTTCAAGGTAATTAAGGATCACAAGAGAAACTGACTTTCTACTCTGACAGATCCTTAATCGATCATGGAAGTGAAAATACAAAAATGGGTGCAGCATGGATACAAACAGAAGGAGCTGGAAAAGGAAGTAAATTCCAGACAGGAGTCAAAAACTGGCTCTCACCTACAAAAGCAGAACTGGTGGCACTGGTCACAATAGCTTTAGTAGCTCCGATAGATATTACTGTTGAGATCTTTACAGATAGTCAAGTCTGCATCTCTAAATGGAAAAAGCTAAAGAAAAAAGATCTGAAGATGACACACAAAAGATGGCTAAAAGAAAAGAATTAGTCATTATGGGTGAGGATGCTAGATCTTGTAAAGAAAAAGCATATCCAATTAACTTTGATCAAGGTTAAAGCCCACTCTAATAATCCATGGAATGAAAAAGCAGGCCGACTGGCCAAAGAGGCTTTAAAGCTACCAGTGATAGAATGGAAAAGTCTCAAATCAAGCAAGATACTCACAGAAACTATATGGCAAGAAGAAGTAGTAGATAGTCCAATATGACAGTTCATCAAGCAAATTAATAAAAGGTCAATGGCTCTATCATGGACACAACAACACAGAACAGAAACAAAATGGTATTATCAAGTTTACAAACGTCAAACTTACTCATGAGATCTGGTATGGGATAGGATAAAAGATGGAAATACATGGGATACTTCCTTCAAAAGTTCACAGAGAAAAAGTTTCTTGATTAAATTGACCAATGATGAACTACCTACTTTAAGCAAGCTAGTAATAAGAAGACCAGATCTATACTCGCAAACAAGATGTATAGTATGTAATCAGCATCAAGAAACAATCAAACACTTGTTAGAAGGCCCTGGTCATAAGATTGAGATCCTGGCAGTATGGCAAAAAGGATCAGAGACTTTTCTCAAAGAATTCGATAAGTTGTATCAA
>CAJVPT010001561.1:0-20818 GCA_910592055.1 Acaulospora colombiana | reverse complement strand
ATTTTTTTAAAATATTTTAAAAAAATTTTTTAAATAATCTTATTTTCTATATTTTGAACAATATAAATATAAATTTTTATTTCATTTTATTTATTGGTTATTAAATTATGAATAAAAATTGCAAAGCAATATTAGTTTAAAGACTTTTGCAACATACTGTATATATAGTATATACTTTATTAAATATTAGTATACTATATATGTAAAATAAGTTGCTAAAGTTAAATATCTAATTAGTTCATTCATATTGATTATTATCATTTTAAGTACAACTTTGGGAGTAATTTATCACTTCATTAGTAACCTAAATAAAAACTCTTACAATTAATAATTTTATTGCTTGCAGATCACTACTGTAAATCCTCTTTAAGAGTTTTAATAGAAATTAAAACCCTAACTATCTTATTTCATACTTTATACCTTTTAAGAAGGTTCATTTCAGACCTTTATTTTCTAGTTTTTCTTCTTTCTATAAGAATCTTTTCATAATTGTAGTCTTGTTGTTCTGATTTAAAGACTGGCTGGTCTTCTTATTTGTTATCTTTATAGATCCCTTGTACTTGTTTTCACTTGGTCATTCTTGAATGCCTTTTATTTCAGATCTTTTTTCAGAATTGTTTATAAACCTTCTTCTGTATCTTCATTATCCACTTTCAGGCTTTTTTATCTATTCTTTTTTGAAAACATTTTAGATTTAATATTTTTAATATCTGATTACTTTATATTAGTTTCATGCAGAAGTTTAATATATTTTGGCTTGTTTCTGCAGTCTCTTCTATAAACTTGATTATATATTTGTCCAATTCTCTTAATTTTAGTCTGTCTTTAACTAAAAGTCTTATTTCTTTCTCTTTCATCTTTTTTTTTTCTTATGCAAAAGTTTTCAAGTCTTTTAGATACCTTTAGTTCCTTTATTTTATATTTCCTACCATTGAGATTTATATGTTAAATATTCTAATAGGTGCTCTATTGTTTTTGCTTACTGTTTATATGCTATACACTTTACTTGTTTATATAGATCTGGTCTTCTTATGATCAGTTTGGGAAGCATTGGTAACTCTTTATTGATTAATTTGATAAGGAAGCTTCTTTCTTGAGAATTTTTAAAGGAGATGTCTAAAGTGTATCCATTCTTTATCTTTTTCTATAGTAAATCCCATGTATAATTATGTCAATCTCAAATCTATTGATTTCATTTGTTCAAAATCCTATTTTGTTTTGTCTATTGATAAGCTATAACTTTGCTATTTATGTTTTTAATAAACTTTCTTATGGAATTACTGTATCTAAAATTATTTTATGCTATTTGATTTCAGTAATAATTTTGGATGAAATAAAGTTTTTCCATTCAATTACAGAAAGTATTAAGCCTTTTTTCACTAAAGTATCTACTTCTTTATTATATTTATTATTAAAGTGTTCTTTAACTTTAATCAGTTTCAGATTCAACTTTTTTTTTTTGACAATATCCAATATTCTTGCCATAAAAACCAGTTTTTTTTCTTTAACTATTTTTTATAAGTTCTTCTGAGATCCTCGTTCTCTATTATTTTCCACTTGACAATAGACTTATTTGGCTATCTATAAAAATCTTGACCTTATTGTTTATTAAAATAACTAGTAATATTATAAATATTGTTACTAGTTCTACCCTAGTAGATTATAGCCAGTCACCTACTTTTATTTGAAACTTACTTTCACTACTCTCTCTTTTTACTTGTTTCCATACTACTCACATTTTTATTTTTTTTACTTCTATAATCGATAAGAGATTTATTAGAGTAAAAGATCAATGTTTTTTTGAACTATTGATTTTATTGAAATATTTAAATTAATTGATCTTAATATACTGTATTTCTTTTTTAATATTACTTCTAATGATCTGCTTTCTTCAATTCTCTATGTCTACATGACTTACTCTACTGTTCAGATTGGATTTGTAATTATCTTGGATTGTTTTTTCTATTATTATTTCTAGAACTGTTTTAAAACTTGAAATATTTAACTATTAAGCTCTTTTTATAGATTTTTTTATGTTTATATAGAAAACTTCATATGTTTTATTTCTCTTTGTTTCTATTATACATTAACTTTTCTTATTTTTATCTTTTGTATATCCGAAACATTTTGTCAAACTAGTCTTTTGATTATTTGGAAACTCAGAACACTTGAAGTATTTTATTTGTATTACTTGCTTAGTGTCTTTTGATCTTAGTTTTCCTCATATTATTTTTTGATGTCTATTACTTATTAATATCTAGAATATTTGTTTTCTATTACAATTTAAATTTATCTATATAATTATTGGTTTCTATTTAGATCAATCTTTTTTTCAGAATTTTGTAAGCTGTTCTAATACTCTTTTTTGTATACTTCTTTCTATTATTAAATATCACTCTGAAATAGATTCCTTACTAGTCTTCTGGATTAGTTAGATTATTTATCATTTTTTTGGTTCTTTAGTTTCATGGATGATTAGTTAATTTATATATACGGTATTAGCTTATTGCTTATAAGTGATAGTATGGCTTTTATTTATTTATCCTGTACTAGATATTCTTTGATTGGGTAGTCACCTTTGCCCTATTCAAAAATGTCTTGTCATTTTCAACTTTAAAATATTATCCCTATATCTTTGATTAGTTTTATTACCTGAAGTGTAAAGTTACCTCTACTTAAAATATAATCTAATAACTTATAAGTAAATAGATTGAGTAGTTCCCAATATTTAACTTATGCTTGTTTAATTCTGATTACTATTGTAATTTATGCTATTCCTTGATCATTTAATTTGTTATATAGCTCTATTATTTGGTTTTTCTTTTATAGCATCCAAATACTTTTTAAGTTATAGATCTTTAGATAGTATACTATGCTGTGAAATATAAATCTACGCAAGTTATTTTTGTTTTTAAGAAGCATTTTATATATCATGGTTAAAGTGTAATATATTTTTCAGGCTAGTATACTATATTGCATATAAAACTCTATCCTTGATATCAGAATCTTATTTAGAATATAGAGTATTTGTTTATCAGTCAATCTTTTATTTTTAAGGACTTATAAATTATATTGATCTCTTCAAGTATTTATTCTTTTGACTCAATCACTGTTTTTTGATTATCAGTCCAGATTCCCAAGAATTTTATATATTCAGTTCTATATAGCTCTCTAACATTTTGTTATTAATTCCTACTTTAACTTCTTCTGAATAGTGATTAGTATTATTAATTAGTACTGATTTTTATATTAATTTTGAAGTCATTAGCTTTATAAAATATTTTTGCTTCTTTTAAAATCTTTTCTATGTCTTCTTTGAATCTTACTACTCATATAGTGTAATCTATAAAGGTGATAGCTGCATATATAGATTTCAATTTTTTGTTGACTATTAAAATAATAATATTTTTTTATATTATAAATGGATATTAAATATAAGTTTTATTAGAAACATAATTTATTAATATAATATTAATAGTTTTTACAATACAAATTAACTATAGTCTAATGTGATTTTTCAATATAACAAATTAATAGTTTGAATCTATATTTATCAAATTAGAGTCAAATAACTAATGTCTATTCAAAAATGATACTATTATTGTAGGTAAAAATATTAATTTGTTAGTTGAGTTAAATTATAAAATAGTAAAAAAGAATAGATTGTATTGTATTAATTATAATAAAAAATATTCAAAAAGTAAATTGAAAAAGAAAAGAATGAAGTATTAAAAGAATATTTAGAATAATTAGTTGCAAAATCCAGTAATGGGTTTGAAATCTAATTATTAAATTTATTATTTATTTAAAGATTTTTTAATTATATTTAAATTTTTTTTTAAGAAAGCAAAATCCTATTATTATTGTTAAAATATAATCAAATTTATATTTAATTAATGTATCTAAGTAGAATTGCAAGAACAATTTCAAAAAAAAAGAATTTATAAAATGATTTATAATAATAAAAAAATAATAATAAATAAATTTATTAAGAATTTTTTAAATGAAATTTTATAGTATTTCATAAGAAATATAGTTCACTCAAAATCTATGCTTATTAATAAATCAGAAAAAACTAGAATAATTCTTTTTATTTTAAATTCAAAAGAAGATATTCAATTTTTCAAAATAAAATAAAGTTATTTCTATAAACTTTCAAAAAATCAAGTGAGTTATTATACAAACTTATTCTATTTTTGAACAATTTATAATTTCTTATACTATATACTTGTAAAAATGGATCACTTGAATCACTTAAACCATTTGAATCTTCTAGATTTCCTAGGTCTCCTGAACTTTCTGAATTTTTTAGGTTTTCTAAGTTACTTAATTTACAATAAATTATATTGCATATTATATTTAATAAAATAATCTATAATAATTAAGTATCAATAATAATATTAAAAAATATCAAATAAATAATTATAAATAAATAAATTAAAATATAAATAAAATAAAGATTATGACTAAAAATAATTTTAATAACTATTTTTATTATATTACTTTAAAAACTTAATAAAAAATAAAAATCAATTATTTATTTTTTATTTTTATTTTTTTTAAAAACACTTAACATGCCTATTTTATTGAATTTATGCAATACATTTATATTTATTTACAGAGCGATTGTATAAACTATTTTCAATATTAAGCAAAACAATAAAACCAATTGATAGCAGGCTCGATTTTTCGACCCCTTGTGGCTTGTTGTATCTGGTTAGAGAAACTAATGTACCTAGGCTCCGTCAGTGTATTTAGTGAAGATATCAAGAATGTTTAGGATATCTGTGATGATTCCTTCCATTGTTATTATGTGTAGTGTTGTGATGGTTACGTCTTTTTGTGCTGTTTGACTTTTGGATTTGTGCTTCTTTTTCTTAAGGGTTTTGGTTATTTCCATGGTTTTCTCCCATGTTTAGATACAGAGACATCTATCTATCCATATATTGAAAGTGATAAATCTGATTCTGTGAATTATATTGCGAGTGGCTTTTGCTATTTGGTCAGATGGAATAAATTGACTAATTGTCTGGATTATTTTTCTACTGATGTCGTCTCTGATGAAGATATCCCAGAGGTCATTATTTTCTAAGTAATCTTCAATCATCTTTTTGCAGGAGTGTGAACTCCCTTTTTCAGTACAAGCAATGGTTTCAGAGTATATGGTGTTGAGTATCATTTCATTGATATAGATTCCATGGTGTTTACATCTGAAGGGATGGATATTATCTTCTGTTTTTGAACAAGTGAAACATGTGGAAGATTTGTAGATATCAGGTCTGTGGGTGTGTAGTTTGTCCATAGTTGGAAGTTCCAAGTTCCATAGCTTAATAGCAAATTTTCTATGGCTGTAATCTATATTATCTGTGTGGTTACTTGTGATCTTTGAGGGGTGAAGAAGTTGGAGCGACTATTTCCAGTCAATGTTATCTTTTTGCTGTTGGTTTAGTATACAGTTTTGGTCAAGTATAATCCATTTGTGTGTGAATGTGACTTGTCACATTTTTTTGATTGCTTTACAGATAGTGTCAGTGATCTTGAGCTCTTGGTGTAGCTGAAAGTAATGACATTGGGATCCAAGTTGTTCTATACTAGTATCCCACTATTGTTGATATTCTTCAGGCTTTGTTTGGCTAACTTGTCGGTTTGTTTCAGTTCTTCATTATTGTTGTCTTTTTTGTTGATTTTGATCCAGTTGACCGAGATTTGGGCTGCTCGGATACAGTTGTGTAGGTTATGGATGAGACCTGCTTCAGATATGTTTTTGATTTATCCTGATGTTACTTTTTTAACTTTCAATATGAGTTTTGCTGAATCTGTATGTAAGAGTACCTTTTGTCTGACTGGTAAGGCTCCGAGAGTGATGGTTGCAGCTATTATCTCTGCTCTAAAGACGGAGCACTGTCCCATAATTCTGAGGTTGAGATTGTTTTGTTGTGTTGGACTGGTTGAAAAGATGATACCCACACCCAAGGCATTGTAGTTTTTGTGGCTGAAAGCTCTGTCAATGATTATCTTGATAGTTTTATTGGTGTTGATGTTTTTGTTAATGTCTATATGTTATTGTAGTGTTGAATCTGGTAGAGCTATGAATTGTAGTATGTTTTTAATAGAGGTTGGTGTTATGTCGATCTCCACTGTCTCCAGCATTTGATTGGGTTCATTGAGCCATCGTTGCATACTATCGGGTGAGATCTGGATTTTGAAGTGTGACTCTACAGAGGTTCCTGCATTTATCTTTGATGTTTTAATTACTGGGACTTGGTAAAATGAGTTTGTTGGAACTCTGAAATAGCACATGTGGCTTCTTCTATCTATGTGTTGATTGAGGTCACATCCTGGATATTTTATCAATTGTGAAGTGTCTGTGGTGAGGTAGTGTCATAGCTTGGTATGATTTTTTTCTTGATTCACTTGTTTTCTGAGAGTTGGTGTTGAAGAATATACCATAATTTGCTGGAGTTTCTTTGCTGTCCTTGTCTATTGTCTGTGTCATGTCTGATTTGTATTTCCAGGTTGAATTTATTAAATGATGTATGATTGTTAATGTAGATTTGTGTTGTAGCCTTGAGTGTTGTGAAAAAAGAGGGTTGTTTTCTCTTGTTTGTTTTGTTGTGGAGTGCTCCTACTTGGTGCCAGTTTAGGGTCTTTGTACGATAAGTATTGAGAAGTTGTTCTACCCACATTATGTTATGTGTTTTTAGTTTCTTTCTATTGAGGATGTACCATTCGCTGGCCATGATATCTTCTATGTAAGTGAGTCTATCATTGATACTTCTGGTTGTGGTCTGTCATTGTATTGTAATATTTTGGGTCTGTATATTATTGAGTATATCCTGTATTAAGTTGACTTTTGCTGGCAGGATCTTTGAGCATTTCCTGAGAGCGTACTCTTTTTGCCATGCCATCCACTGAAGTTGTTGAGTTCTGAGTCAGATTGTTTGTCCTGCCAAGTTGTTACTATAGTATAATTCTTGAAAATTACTGCAATGTTTCTGTTGTTGTCATGTTTCAATTTCCATGATGTTGTATTGATTGCCGAGATGTGCTACTGGAGTTGGAGCAGTTTTTGGGAGTTGGGTGCAATGTTTAAGACAGCTACAAATGCAGTGGTCTATCTATTGTGTTTCATTTTTCGTTAGTACCAGATCTGTTAACAAATATTCTATTATGGGGAAAAGAACATGGTTTGTAATATAATGGTGCATCTTGTCCGTAATTTGTTTTCTAGCTATTGTATTGCAGATTGTGATGACTTTCCTTTTAATGAGGCTGCGTTGGTGTTGTTTTTCTTTTTTTCTTTCATGCCATACCCCTAAAACTCTTATTGCTTATGTTTTAGTAGTTGATAATAGTTCATGTTCCTGAAAGGTGATACTTTCTTGTGGACCATTGAGGATTAAGAGTTCTGATTTGAGGGGATTGACTGTGATATTATTGAGATGATAGAAGGAGGCACTGACTTCCATAATGTCTTTGAGTTGTTCTCTACTCTGAGCGATGAATGTGATATCATCCATGTATGCTGTAACTGAGATATTGAGATTTGTGGGGCTACCATTGTCATGGTTAGATCTATGGCTGTTGAGCTGATAGCCTTTCATGGAGCTAATTGTGCTTATTAGGGGGTTATAATATATGTGCCAGAGGAGGGGTGAGATTGTATCACCTTGATCGATTCCTTCTTCCACTTGGTATGGATTGATGAGCCCGAAATATGTTATTACTTTGTTTGATCGGTTTAAGAAGCAGTTGTTGATTATGTTGATTAGTTTGTTTGGCACCTTGATTTGTTGGAGTGCATTCGTTAGTCTCTGTATGTTGACCGTATCATATGCTTTACTCATGTCTTGGAAGAGCATGAGGCATTGTTTGTTTGTTTCTCGTGTATCTTCTAGTACTTGATTTATGATGGTGATGAGTTCGCAGATACTGCTTTTGGGTAGTGCTGCCCAGTTGTTTTCAGATAAGATTGGGTGTTCAGTCATTACTTTGGCTAAACAATTATTTATGAGTTTGGTAAATATTTTTCTTATTAATTCTAAAAGGGTAATAGGTCGAATGATATTGATGTTATGTTGCCAATCTTTCAGCTTGGGTATTGGGTATATCGTTCCTTCTTTCCATTCACTAGGTAGTCTCTCACAGGTGAATATGTTGTTAAAGAGTGTGGTTATGGCTGCCACTATCTTCATGTTAAAATGTTTATATGCCAAGTATGGGATTTGTGATAGTCCTGTAGCTGATTTGTTACTAGAGTGTTTGATTACTTGTTGTACTTTTTTGGTGGTGAATGGAGTGAGTGCAGGATCATACTATTATTCGTGAATAGTGGTGATGGGTTGGTATGTGTTCTGCCAGTGTGTGCCTTGTACTTCAAATATATCTCTTCTTTGTCCAGTTTTTGAAATGTGATCTAACTGTTTCTTTAATTTCATGGGGTTTGTATACTAGGATTTTTGTGTTTCCCTCTTCTTTAATAAGTTTGGTTGGGAGAATGCTTTTCTTGGGATTGTCTAAAAGTGATCTTATAAGTTTCTTCTTGTCCATGTCAAACCAGTTGTTACGATTTCGAAGGGCTTGATCTATGTTTGCTTTGGTAGTGTTGTATATGTTTCATTTATTGGTAATTTTTTCGAGGGCAATTAATTTGTCAATTTCTTCATTTAAGACTTTGATATCTTTGTCTGGTGGAAAGAAGTGGATTGGTATTTGTTCCTGTATGGCCTTGTGGAGGTTGACGAGTTGTTCGAGATTAGCTCCGATGTCCTGTTTATTGTACAGATTGATTTGTTTTTGTATTGCAGTAGCTGAATAAGTAGTAAGGGTTTTGTTGGTGTCAAATGTTTGGATCTGCCTCTTTATTTTTCTCTGTATTTTTGGATGTGTTTGTTGGCAGCATTGAGGATAGCTTGTTGGAGGTAGTTCCAGCTCTTGTAGATATCTGTTGGTTATGTCTTAAGGAGACTATGAAAGGCTGGCATATGTGTATCGAGTTCAGTGGCAAAAGCATTCCATTGCTTGTCTGAGGTTTTCTCCTATTGGAAACGGGTGTTTGTATGCAGTCTTCTGTTTCAATTATCATTTGTTTCCAGTTGTCAGCTTTCTATGTATGTTATTTGGTGCATGTATCTGATAAGTATGTATCTTATATAATTTGATCTATATTGCAAGAATTATTCTTGAATAGAATTGAACTGATAACTTATGGATTGTGATCAGTTGTGATGTTGGTGTCTTCCGTTATGAATGAGTCGATTGTGCACCATGTGGAGTGTGTATTTGTCCAGATCATATCTATTCTGCTTGAAGCAGTTGTGGAGTGCCAGGTATATTCTTTTAGCTGTGGGTTGTGGTAACAGTATATATCAATCATTCCAAGGTTGGTGAATTTTTCACAAAAACTGTTTGTTTTCTCCCTATATATTTTTCTGTTGTTGGAGATTTTATCCATTCTGTTAGATGGGCTCACATTAAAGTCTCCTCCAATGATGATGTGCCAATTCATATTGTTTCTCTGTTTGATCCATCTGATGACTTGGATTTGTACTGCTGTTCTGAGTTTTCCAGCTCTAGTTGGTGAGTAAATACCAATGATTCTACAGTATAGCTTGTTCGGGATTGCGAGATCTATACATATCGCTCTATCCAGGTATCTTTGTATTTTAATTACCCAATTGAATAGGGATTTTTTGATTGCGACCCCTATACCAGCACTGATGTGGTTATCTCCTTCCACCATGTTAAGTATTTCTCTGTTTTTCAATGTTTTGTGTTGATTTTGGTTCCATTGGTTTCTGTTGATATTATTATGTCCCAGTTGTTCACGTGCCATGTGGTGAACCAAGTTTCTCTTTTGAGGCCTCTACAATTTAGGATGGCCACTGTCCAATAGGGTTTCATGTGGTTTTGTTCGGCATTAGTTGGATTATCTTGTAATGTGTTTTTGTGATATTGTGGAGTATTTGGAGAGTTGTATGTTTTCCTCTAATTGTTGCTAAGGAGTGGGATGTTTGTTGTTATGTTGTTTTGAGCTACTATGTTCGAAGTATTTGCATTTGTATTCATATGATCAAGGATGATGGTAGTATTTGAATTGTTGTTATTGTTCTTAGATGTGTTATTACTTGAAGAGTTATCCTTTTCTTGTTCGTGAATTGTGCTGCTTGTATTACCCATGTTATTGATATGTAGAGGAGGGTTGTCTTGTGTTGCTTGAAAGAATGTTTGTGATAGTTGATACTAGTGCGTTCATGGTTCTATCCATGTTTTCTATTAATCGGTGAAGTTGGTATTGCTGCTGTTGGATGTCTTGTATGTTTGAAGGTTCAGCTGCTGGTGTTTCAGTATTGGTGTCAGCATCTGTATTCTCTTCTTCCATGTCTTCTGCATCTGTGTAACAGTATCATTTGAGATTATCAATTCTTTCGTCAAGGTTTTCCAATGACTTTTTGATAGATGAAAGTTCTTCGCGAATTGCATTGAGGGCTGTGAGAATTTCATCTATTGTATCCAGATTGTGTTTATTTTTGAGATATTGTGTGAACTTCTGGCAGCTGCAGCATATGAACCTGGTTTGAGAGGTTTGATGTTTCTTGAAGGTTGTGTTAGTCTATGGATGTGTGTAGATTTTGCTAGTCTAAATCAATTGTATAGTTTTCTGAATTTTTGGGCTTGTTCGTGATTGTACTCGTTCCACTGTTCTCTGCATTCTTTGATTGTGCAGCTAACTACAAGGTGATTGAGGCTGTCACATATGGTGCAGAGTTTTGTGTCAATGGGTTTGCAAGTCAGGATAGTTTCTCCAAGACAAAAGGTCTCATTTAGTGCTTGTTGAAGAAGTTGTTCACTATCAAAACTGAGAACTGCATATTTTCTTGGTTTGTATAACATTAACCAGGGTATATAGCAGGTTTTGGCTTGTAACTTGTGACAGATGTGCTTGAGGTCGAATGCACGGGTCCCAAGAGAGATGTTGATTAGTTTTAGTAACAGGGTTCCCCTGTTTTTCATTTCAGGTAAGTCCCAAGTTGCATTGAAAATTCTTACTGAGTCTGCCTTGATGAGGGTGCTCCAGGATTCGAGTGCTTTGTGTTTATCTTCCTGGTTGGAGAATGTGATTGTGGCTGACTGCCACATTTGTTGTGTTGTCATCTTGATATTGGTTATCTGTCCAAACTTGGCGAATGTTTGTTGCAGGTCAATGAACTTAGTGTTCAGGGAAATGTCCCACACTTTGATGCTCATTTCCTTATTGAGTCTGCTAATTATTTTGGGAAGCAGTGTGAGTTTGACATTGCCTGTTTCAGTGAGGCTTATGTTGCCAGCTGTTTTTGCAGAGTGATGGTCACTGAAAATGGTAATGATATGATCGATCTCCTCTATTCATTCACTTTGGATTGTGAGAAGTCCTTCAGGGAGTTGAGTGCCTTGGTGAGGAAAATGATTTTTTTTCCTATCGAGTCTCCTGGAAAATTAATTATTTATATTACTTGTTATTTATCTTTCAATATATATTTTTTTAACTTATAACTATATTATATGATTTGATCTTTATTGAGAAGTTATATAACTATCTATAATATTATAGATTTTTTATATAATAACTAACTTATTGTTGCATCAAAGTATTCTAAGTCAAGTCTAGAAAACAATATTTTATTCCTCTAATGAATTGGTAAATAACTTTTATCCACTAGATTCATTATCAACAGTTTATTACTATAGATTGCTCATAAACCATTAATTGTTATATTAAGAAAAAAGGAAAACAATTTAAGGTCTTACTAAAAAAGTTCAAAAAGAAAGTGATCCTCCTTTAAAAAGGGATCTGTCTGATTGGAATAGTCATTTTGCTTCTCTTGAGCCTCAAAAAAAATCTTCTTTATTATCACTTATGATATCAAATAAATTAATCTAACTGATCTTTTATTTAAGTAAGTACCAGATTGAAATATTTCAAGAAAGTATTTAGATCTCAGCTTTTATTTATTAAAGCTTTATCAATATCTATGAAGCTTATAAAAGAGATAAAGATTTACAATTCATATTATTTATCTCTTAGTCTTTTGGTATTATAGATATTTTTCTTAAGGAACTTAGTTCCTAAAGAATAAATATTTCTAAAATATTCTTTCCAATTATCAATGATATTATTGAGATATGTAAGTATACCCAATAGAAGCTTGTTTATATTTCAAGAACTATTGTGTTTCATATCAGCCAATTATCTTTGGTGAGGATTTGTGCTATCTAAAATTTAGAATTAAACTGAGATAGGTAAAATTCTTCAGTAAAACATGAAAATAAAAGCTCTAAAAGAGCCTAGACAGTTAAAAAGGGAAGAAATAAGCCTTTCCACTACAATAAAATCTTTATAATTTCTCTTGCTTCAAAGATTAAAAAGGTCTTCAGACACTTTACAATAAGTTCTTCTTTCTTTGGAAACTTTCTTGTTATTGGTATCAAAGATATTTCTTGACTTTTTTTGATTATCAGAAGTCAAGTTTTTGAGTGAAAATATTTGTAAACAAGAGGAAAAGTGTAAAAGTGACTCTTGAAGGTATACTTCAAGTTATTTTAATGAAAGTATTAAAACTTTATTAGCAAAAAAGTAAAAAACTTCTTGTAAATATCTTTTTTATTTATGGTCAAGAATTAGCAAAAGAGTTTTTTGTTATTTATTTTTCAATATAATAGTTTTTTTTAGAAAATTTGTTTAATTAGAAAAGTTATTTTTAAAAAAAATTTTTTTAATTATTAATATATTATTATTATTTTTATTTTTTAATTAGTCATACTGACTGAGCTTTATTGATATTTTTGATAAGTACAGCTGTTAGATTACAAGAGACCAAACTTATAACTATATAACTATACTACCTTTTTTTTTTTTACTCAATATAATCCGATTTTATACTTCTAGAAGCAGCACTTTTTAGGGCTTTGACTTACCAGATGACTTGTTGCTATTTCTTATTAAAGATATTAATATATCAAAAACTCATTTAAGATACTCAGCACTATTGATGGTAGGGGTCTCTTATATAGGAAAACCTTATTAATGCTTAAATAAATAAATATATATATATATATATATATATACTATATATTCTTCTTTAGGGGCTTGTCCTGGTTTTCAACCTGTCTTGTTGATTGAATTAAACTTGGCTTGTATAAAGAACATTATACTACTTAGTTTTTTGCCTTTATTTAAAGCCTGTCTTATATTTTCAATATTACACAAGGTTGGAAGCTGTCTTGTTATTATTAAGTTTCTATAAACAGTCAAGTTCTTCTACTTATATTATAATCAAATAATTAGTCTATAATTAGATATACTTTTTCTTGTATCTAAAGATGTGATAGTATCATGTCTTATATTCATATGCACTAGACACAAATAACTCACAGTGGACTTCAGGTTCTTATGGAGCTGAGAAAATACATTCAGATATATTAAGTAACCAATAGAAGCTTATTTATCAATCTTATTCAATGTATTTCATGTTGACCAATCAAAATTAGTTGAATTTGTGCTATCCTAAAATTCAGAGTTAAGCTGGGACAAGTAAGATTTTCTAGAAAATTGTGAAGTGAAAGCTTTTAAAGGCCACACAACTAATCAAATGGGAAAAATGAGCCTTTGACTAGAACAAAACCTTTATCTTATCTTGTACCTCTACTTCAAAAGAGTCATAACAGATATTTCACTGATGATTCTTCTTTCTTTAAGAATTTTCTTATTATTAATAATAAAGATATAAGCTGTTCTTTGTAGGCCACAAGAGTTCAGTTTGTCTGAAGTTGATTATAAATAAAAGAGAAAGAATAGAAGTGACTTTTGGAGATAACCTTCAGGTTGGTTTAAGAAAAGTATTAAGTCTTTATTAGCAAAAAAGTGAAAAAACTTCTTGTGAACATCTTTTTTGTATATAGTCAAAGGATCAGCAGAAAGAGTTTTTTATTATTTATCTTTTAATATAATAATTGTTTTTAGAAAATTTGTTTAATTAGTGACAACCTTTCACAAGAAAAGAATTTTAACTCAGCACATCACATATCTTTGGCAACAAAGTAAAGGAATAAAAGAAGATCACCTACAACCCTATACTAAAGACAAGTTCATTGAAATTATCAAAAATCCTGTAAACCATACTAAATTAGAGTAACAATTAATGGAGATTATTGAACAAGTAAATAATAAATTAATAGTTGACAATGAAGTAACAATTACATGTGCATAGGAGACAGAAGAGTTGAAATTACAGAAACTCCAAGAAATAGTTAAAAGACAATGTATTAGTGAACATAGCTCTTATACTACTAGAAATAGAGACATGACATTATCAATAAATCTATATTTTATAAAGAAGAAAGGAACCTATAGATTAGGAGCAATAACAGCCAATATTCTAGGAAAAACAAAAGATGAAATCAAAGCATACTTAGTTAACATCCTCAAACTGCTACAAGTGCCTGTTGAGAAAAGAATTCATTAACAAAAATGAGTAGTTAGTCTTTTGGGTATAAGAAGAAAAAGATGTTACAAGATAAATAGAAGAAGTTAACTGAAAAGAAGACACCTTTGCAATTCAACACATAATATCCTTGACTACTCTCAAGAAACAGAAATCAAAAAGAAACCTAGATAGAAAAGTCTTTCAAGAATCTAAAATCAAAGAGAATACTGAGATCTGACATGTATGTCTAATAGATGTGGATCAAAAAGTCAATAAGAACCTTATAAAGGCAAATCTAAAAAGATATGGAGAAGTTTAAAATGTTTATATTTATAAGATAAACACAAAACTATAGATAAAGACTTATATCAAATGGCACAAATATCTAGCTTAAATTATGAAGCAATCTGGATGACTCTAATCAATATAGAAATGTCAAGAGCTATATTTTCTAAGTTTGAGCTCAATGATAATAAAATTAATTAGATATTAATTGAGAGAAATGATAATTCAGCAAGACTCCTAGATACTAATAAAACTTATATTAGCTTAATAGTCAGAGCATTGAATGGTACTCAAGCTAAGGCATGCTATATATCCAAAGATCCCTATATACTCAAGAAATATAACTTTATAGTAGTCTGCTTCAAAATAAAATAAGAAAGAAATAAGGTATACAAATAACATATTTTCTTGCAGGAACACCACCTCTCTTGGAGTATCAAATATACTTCCAAAACAGAAAGACAAAATCTTAAAAATGAAAATAGAGATAAAAGATTTAGGATTAGAAGCATATAAGTAGATAATGAATCAATATCAGATACATAATTAGATAATGAATCAACAAATTCTATTTCTATCTTACCAAGTTATTATAGCTTCAGAAATCAAAGATGAATCCGATACAAAAATAAGAATAGAATAGAACAAGAAAAGAACAAAAGAAGAGAACACTCTGTAACAGGAAGCAATAGAGAACCAATTAGAAATCAGTGAAGCAATAGACAGAATTTCCTTGAAGATAAGGAAAGATCCAAAATAAAAAGCTCTCAAGATCTCTTTAAGAGTATTTTAGCCAATCTGAAAAGACTACATATTAGAATAGATACTGTACTTTAGAGGAACAAACAGTTTTCAGAAGATCAAGACTAAGTAATAGAAGAGCAAACCATTCCTAAAGGTGTACTAGTTCTTGATAGTAATCAAGAGGAATAAGAGTCTACTATCTTCTTATCAAAAACTATAAATATAGACAACAAATGAACTTTAATAAACAATAATGAGTTAAAAGAAATGGGATATCTAGATATTTCAATATTTTTACAAAATAAGCAAAAAGATTTTCTAAACAATAATAGTACACACAAACTATTCAAAAAAATCCAGAAAGAAGATGATATAGATAAAAAGGTGATCAGAATTGATATACATAATATCAGAGGAATCACAGATATAACAAAACAACAAAACCTGATTGAATAGATATTAGAACAAGGAATAGGCATATTGGGGTTATACAAAACAAAACCAATACAAGTTAATGTATAGTAGACATTCAACAACCAGAAAGATTACAAACACTTTTATAGTACCAACAAAGACATACCATTTGGAATAGAGATTAGTCTCTTAATCAGAAGAGATTTGAAAAAAAAGGTTGTATTGGTAAAAAAAAAAAAGAAGAATATATTATTGCTACCAACATGCTTATGAAAAAAAGAAGATCTGTATCATACAAATCTATTTTTCTTCTGATAAACTGAGATGTAAAATAGTACAGAATAAGATAACTAATCTTATTAAAAGAAAAGATAGACAAGGTTTTTATACAATAGTAATGGGAGACTTTAATGCAGCCTATAACTCATTGGAGGATAGAAAGTTCTCTTCCAAAGCAAGCTTTAGACCATCATGGTGACCTGAGATCCTATTATTTAACTTTCTTGATGAATAGAACTTTATAAATATGCAAGTCACATGGGAAGGCAAAGAGTAAACTCAAACAAGGAAAAACCTGACAAGTAGTAGTAAAATAGACTATATATGGATTTCTTTTAGTCTAACAAATTATTCACTACTTTGTTTCAATAATAAAGACATGGAAGACATTACGGGGAGTGACCACACAGCTTCTAATAACACTACATTATAAAGATTTTTTCACAAGAAGCAGAATTACAAAACCTTCTACAAATATATCAAGGAGAACTGATATAAAAGAAATATCTCTATTACAATAGAAGTCTTTCAGAAAAGTGTAGATCACAAATTTAGAACATCATTAGAATTTTTGCTTCAAGAAGAACTCAATCAAGATGAAAAGGAAGATTAGACAAACAAACTGTGGGAAACCTTTGAGAAACTACTATGTAAAGTAGCCTTTAATAAACTGATAACAAAGAAAACAATCCAGTCAGAAGAAAAGTATTACAAATATAGTATCAAGTTCATTAGCTATAGAAAATCATTACAGTTTAAAAGACTTTATAACAAAGCAGAAACATCAAAAGAAATTGATAAGCTGCAGTCCCTTAACTTAGCTATAGAAAAACATAATAGTACTATAGTTCAAATTATCAAACTGAAAACTATTGTACCAGTATAGTATCTCTAATATGCCATGGAAATCCTTGAAAAAAGATATTCAAGATACTATAGAAGGTCTCAAATTCATATGTCAAAGATTAGAAGCCAAAAAAACAAGAGATAGCATTAAACAGCTCTGTAATAGAGATGTGATAATTTGAGAAACAATCAGAGATGAATAGTTAGCTCTCTAACCAATTATACAAAAAGCAAAATAGTATTAGATAGGATTAAGATTAAGCAGAGAGATAATGAATATATCACAACACAAAAAGATGAAATAGAAAAAAAAATAAGATGGTAGCACCATGAGGCATTCAGAAAAAGAAATGCTACCTATAATAGTTTATTAGAAGAATGGAAAGAAGAGTACAAACCAAGAGAATATATTCAAACAGCTTGGTATGATAAACTACTCGAATCAATTTTACAAGAAGAATTAAGTGAAACATTAAGAACACTTTCTAACAATAAAGCTCTAGAAAAATCTCAAATCAGTTATGAAATGCTGAAAAGGTTAAGCCAAGAGGGAAAAGATTTCTTGAAAAAAATGTTAAATACTGTAACTTCTTAAGATAGAAAGTACTCCGAAACATTGAAAACAGAGTCATATATATCCTATAGCTAAATCTAAACCTTGAGGTTGTAAACTCTTAAATACTAGACCTATCATCTTACTAGAGATCACAAGAAAGTGTTTTACCAAAATCCTTACCAATAGAATAGGAAATGTATAAAACCAATAACATTCTCAAAAAACTGAACTATGCAGGGCTGCCAGGAAAAAGTACAGCAGAATCAATTCAAATTCTCAATAATATCTGTGAAGATGTCAGAAAGAACAAAAAGGAACTGTGAATATTTTTTCAAGATACTGTAAAAGCATATGATACAATTAGTCTAGATATGCTAATAAAAGCAATAGAAATAATCAAAACTCCAAAAGATTTCATAAAGATTATAATAAGCCTCTTTAAAAATAGAGAATTTCATATTATATTTGAAAATGATCTTACAGAATCAATAGTGGCTAGAGACAGAATCGACCAAAGAGAGACTATTTTACTTCTATAGTATATTGGAGAATTTTTTATAATTCTCTCTTTTGCAAAATTTAGAATAATACATAAAAAAGGTACAAAATATTAGTTACATGGAACCCTGATCTAAAAAACAGACTATAAGAAGGCTAGAATCAAGACATGCAGCTATAGCCTTTATAGATAATACAATATGAATAGCAAGATCTAAGGAAGATATGAAAATGATTTTGAAAACTACAAAAATCTCCTACAAAGCAAATGATTCTCAAATAAATAACAACAAATCAGTATTAGTTACTATTAACAATCCTAATTGCTATTCAGAAGAAGTGAAAGCAGGTACTGAAGAAGTAATAGACAAAGAGCTCAATAGAATAGAACAGGCTAGATTCTTAAGTATCTGGACAAGTAATCAAAAAATAGCAATAGAGCTTAAAGAATAAGTGCTTAAAGAAGTTAATATAGTCACAAGAGCTCTTAAATATAAAAAGGTGACAGATAAACAAGCTCTCTATATTTTGAATAGAGTATTAATACCTAGAATAGAATTTAGAATGCAATATAGTATATTGTCCTGGAAAATATGTAACACCCTGATAACAACATATAAAAAACTTTTCAAAAATAAGAGGGGTTTGTGCAGATTTATGCTCAATAGTATAATTTACTATCCAAAGATTCATAATTTGAAAAGTATCTAGATGCTACAAAGAGAAAGTCAAGTGACAGAACTTTGTAATAGACTAAATGATCCTGGACCAGTAGGAATCACATCAATTATTAGACTCAAACAAGCACAGATCAAAAATTGAGAACCACTCAATTTATTAACCTGCAAATCCTTAAGTCAATTAATAGACAAAGGCAACTTCACACTCCAAGTAACTAGAATTGCTAAAGATATAGAAATAATATTTCATAGTTGGAAATGAAAAAAAATATTTTTGAATAGAAAAAGGAAAATATTTGGATTGGAGAATATCTTACATCAAAAGAATATAAAAAAGCCATATTATCACTTAGAAACAATCAACTGATGTACCTGAACCAGCTGATTGATCAGGAAATCAAAAAAATAAGAAACTGGCAAATGTTTCAGCTTCTGCAAGATACAAGCAAAGAATCAATACCAGAATTGTTCTAATTATAACCAAAAGCCTCTCAGGAAAACAGCTAAAGCAACTCATAAGATCCTGAAGAGAAAACTATATAAAATGGAAACCAGAATACTCCAAAATAGAACCTAATTTAGACAAGTAGAAAAAATTGTACATAGTGAAAAGAAATAAAAAAAATTAAGTAATTTAAAGAAAACTAAGACAAGAAAAAGAAGAAAATATTATGATAGTGGAGCACTTTTTAGTTGCAACATTAACAATGATCAGGAAACTAATATACAGAAATACTTAGGATTTTCAGAAGGTATAACACAAAATGGCAATTGCATTATAGAAAGAGGAATAGGAAAGATATATGCAGTACCATACTTTAACATGAGAAAGTTCATCAGAAGAACATGAGATTTAAAAATCCTCAATCCTAGGTAATGATGGGTCCCTAAAGTATTTAGCATATAAAATTTTGCAGATCACTTATGTCCCTTTTTGAGGGACAAAATTCATAGCTTTTCACTTTAATAGGAACAAATGTCTGAAAATATTATAAATCAATAATTTAGATAATGGAGCACAATTGTGGGTAGTTTTTTTATAATTATTAATTTAAAAATTTTAATGATTCTTAGTAAGGGACATTTGACTTTTATCCCTGCCTCCCCCTTTAAGGACCCATCTTTAATCCTAAGTCAGCACTTAAAAAAGAATTAAAGAAGTGATTTACAGAGATCAAAGCACATTCAAGACCCAAAATGATAGAATAAATCATGTGAATATTGAAACCTGGGAAGAATCCATTATCAGAGAAAATATTAAAAAAAATACATATTAAGATCATTTGATAGCTATACTTCAACATAATCTTGAATCTAAAGAAAAGCTAATTTTTTATTCTGATAGATCACTTATTAATAATGGCAAAGAAGAAATAAAGATAGGAGCAGCTTAAATTAAGATCAGAAAAGATGAAAAGAAAAGCAAGTTCCAAACAAGAGTAAACAAGTGGCTCTCATTTACAAGAGCAAAATTGGTAGCAATCATAATAATACTTCTAGTAGTTTCAATTGAAAGCATGATAGAGATCTTTACAGACAGTCAGATATGTATTTTCAAGTAGAAATCTTTAAAAAAAGAAGATTCAAGAAGAACACACAAGAGATGGCTTGAAGAAAAAATTTGATCTCTTTGGACTTGCATGGTAGAGCTAATGAAGAAAAATATAGATCTAAAACTCACAAAAATCAAAGCAACTCAAAATGATCCTTATAATAAAGAAACAGATATTTTAACTAAAGAAGCTCTAATATTTCCATCGATTGAATGGAAAGATCTCACCTTATACAAAATTATTACTAAAATTAAGTGGCAAGAGATAACTCTAGATGATTCAATTAGGTAGTTTATTAAGAATATTAATAATAAAACAACAGCCTATCAATGGATCGTTTTTTTTTCCGCTGATCCACTATTTTTCTAAAAATTTCATTTTTTGGTAATTTTTTAAAGAAAAAGGATAACACAATCCAAGCTCGGCAAACACAGTAAAGAGAAACACAACTACATCACTTTACTTGGAGCAACACATAAAGCTCTATAAACAAGCCGCCAG
>CAJVPT010001560.1:0-20832 GCA_910592055.1 Acaulospora colombiana | reverse complement strand
TAAAGCTGATTTGATCTCCTCTCTTACTTTTTTGGCTTCTAAGTTTTGACTTATAAACTTGAGCCCTTCTATTGCATCTTTAATATCTTTTTTCAAGGATATTCAAGGAATATTAGAGATGTTGTATTGGATGCAATAGTTTTTTATCTGATAATGTGAATTATGGGTAGCATTATGTTTTTCAATAGCTACACTGAGCTTCTACACCTTTGTTAGTTCTTTTGATATTTTTGCTTTCTTAAAGACTGTTTTTAATTGAAAAGCTCTTCTATATCACATAAATTCTGGACTGTATTTGTATCATTTCTCCTTATTTGATACTAGTTTTTTGGTTTTTAATTTGTTAAAAGCTGCCCTATAAATTAGATCTTTGAAGGTTTTCCAAATTTTATTTGCTAGTAGTTCTCTTTCATTTTTATTAGGTTTCTTATTGAGTATATACTTCAAAGAAGTTTTAAGTTTATAGTTCAGGCTTTCTCAAAAGGCTTGTTATTATTTAAGGTTATTTCTTTTAGATCAATTCTTCATATTTTGAATATTATGCAGTGTTTATATAGGATTATCAAAAGCATAGTATGATCACTTCTGATAATTTTTTTCATGTCTTGATTGTTAAATTATAGAATTGTGTATTTTGCCAAGCTTTGTAACATCCAAATAAAATCTATTCTGCTACTGCTTATGATATCTTGCCTAGTAGGAGTTTTGTTTTTCCTTTCACATATTATCTATATATCTAAAAAAACCCATTTATCAAGAAAGTTAAATAGAGAAATTTCAGGTCACTATGAGAGTCTAAACAAGCCTTGGATGAGGATGTTCTATCCTCTGATAGGTTGTATGCTGTATTAAAGTCACCCATTAAAATTGTGTGAAAGTCTTGCCCATGTTTTCCTCTAATATAACTTATTAAGTTGTTTTATACTTTTTTATATCTATGTCTATCTGATAGAATATAAATCTGTATAATGCAAATTTTATTTTTCTTTGTCAACATATTGATAGCAATTATATAATCATCTGTCTTTTCTACTGATGTTACTTGTTTTTCAAGATCTTTTCTTATTAGTAAACTTACTCCTGCACTATATGGGATATCTTTGTTGGTACTATGGAAATGGTTATATTTTTTTTTATTATTAAAAGCTCATTTTGCATTATTATGTATTAGCTTAATCTTATATAATCCTATTATTTCTATGCCTTGCTCGCTTATGTTTTCTATAAGACTATGTTGATTAGTTATGTTAGCGATACCCCTTATATTATGTGTACCTTTTCTTATTATTCTTTTTTTAATGTTATTTTTTTTATCTTTATTATTATTTTGCTTTTCTTTTTCTTTTCCTTTTTTGTTCAAAAAGTCAATTTTTCACTTTGTAAGAATTTTTCTAGATCCAAATTATCTAATTGTACACTGTTACACTTTTTTTGTTGATTTCTACTAAGAATAAACTGAACTTGTTTTCCCTCTTATTATCTTAGACAACTGGTGCACCTTTTTAAAAGTGATTTGCCTCTCTTCTACTATATCTTATTTGTCTATTAGGAACCATTCTATCCTCTAATCTAACTATTCTACCATTTAACTTTTCTAAGTTATTTAAGATATGGTATAATGTGTCTTCTTTATTTTCTATTTCTATATTTAAGATTGTTTTTATTTTTGAAATTTTTTAATAGACCTTGAATTGTTTCCTTTCCTCAATTATTTTTTTCCTTTCTCTTTTTTAACTTAGCAATTTATTGGTTTTCAAGTAATCAACAGTAACAAATTGTTGGTAATAATCCTGATAGATAGAGATTATTACCAATCTATTAGGGGAGTATAATATTGTTCCAAAATTTGATTTAGAGTACTTTTGTATAAAGACGAGTTAGTTACTTTGTGAAAGTCTATAAAATATTATAGATTTACTTCAATTTTTTAATAAAAACAAGCTATCGTGATATGATTGCAAGTTAAAAAAAAAAAAATAGTAAAGCTATAATAAATAAAAGTTGAAATCTGGATTAAAAATAAATTTTTAAAGAGAAAGATAAAACCAAAAGTTAAATGTTTCTTATTAGAAAATATTAAAATTTTTTATTTATAATATTTTCTAAATTTTGTTTCTATTAAAGTGAAAAGTTATGAATTTTGTTTCTTAAAAAAGAATATAAGTAATTTGCAAAATTTTATATGCTAAATACTTTAGAGATTCATCTTTGGTTCAAATACTTTTCTTGAAATATCTTAATTCAATATTTATTTAAATAAAGAATTAATTGGATTGACTTGTTCAATACTACAAATAATAATAAAGAAGATTTCTTCCAAGGTTCAAGAGAGACAAGAAGATTATTTTAATTAGACAGATCACTTTTGAAAAAGAATTGCTTTTTTTTAACTTTTTTGATGAAACCTCGAATTATCTTCTTTTCCTTTTTTTTTTTTCTTCTTTTTAACTTAAAATTCATAGTTTTTGAATAATTTACAGTAACAAATTATTGATGATGAACCCAATAGATAGAGGTTTATATTAACCCTTTAAAAGAATGAAACATTGTTTTCTAAATCTGACTTAAAATATCTTAATACAATAACAAGTTGATTATTATATAAAAAATCTATAAAATTGTAGATAGTTGCATAAACTTCTCAATAAAGATTAAGCCATATGACATGATTTTGGGTTAAAAAAAAAAAAAAAGATAAAATAAAATAAATTTTTTAATTACTTTTTTAATTTTATCATTATTGTAATTGAATATTAATTAAAAAATTTTTTTAATTATTATAGTCAATAAATTATCTATTGCGTAATATAAAAATCAATTACATGGCAATTCATTAATAAATTTATTTTGGCACTTCAATTATATTAAATACCTGTTATATCAAGATTTACTGTGTATAATGTTGTATAAATGCACAAGCCACACGTTATATTTTTTAATTAATCGTAAAGTTAAAATAGATTTTATTTTAGACATGGAAGAATAGTGTATTATCGATTATCATCGATTTTCATAAGAGTCACTTATGAAAATCTACAAATTAACACAGCAACATATAATGACTGATTTCTACAAAGTATTCTCATTTCCTAAATCTCTGCAAGCTTCCTTGACTCGTTCAATCATTGATTTTTCAGCTTCACGAATGAACACACGGGGATCATAATATTTCTTGTTTGGTTTATCCTCGCCTTCAGGGTTACCGACTTGAGATTGAAGGTAGCCTTTCTTCCGCTCATAGAAATTCTTTATGCCTTCCCAGTAAGCCCATTGAGTATCCGTGTCGACGTTCATCTTGATCACACCATATGAAACGGCTTCACGGATCTCATCTTTGACAGAACCGCTGCCACCGTGAAACACGAGCCATAAGGGTTTGTCAGTATCGCAGCTCACTTGCGATTTAACATACTCCTGATGTTTTTTGAGCAACACGGGAGTTAACTTTACATTCCCTGGCTTATATACGCCATGAACATTACCAAAAGCGGCAGCGATTGTAAACAGATCGCTAATTGGTCTCAGCCTACGATACACATCGTAAATATCCTCGGGCTGTGTGTACAAAGACGAATTAGTAACATTGGTGTTGTCTACACCATCTTCCTCTCCACCGGTAATACCAATCTCCATCTCAAGCAATAGATTGATCTTCGCCATACGTTTAAGATATTCTTCGCAAATTCTGATATTATCATCCTTTGGCAACTCGGAGAGGTCAAGCATATGAGAGCTGAAGAGAGGTTCACCGTGCTGCGCGAAGTATTCCTCATCTGCTTTTAACATTCCATCGAACCATGGCAAAAGTTTTTCGGCACAGTGATCGGAATGCAACACAACGGGACTAAATGGTATAATATCGGTTTCAAGAAATATGTTAATTTTTGTGAGTTGGCGTGATTTTGTGCAGGAACGAAGTCATATCACAATAATTCAAAGTTATAATACATTCGCAATATGAAGAAGCTGTAATAAAACTTACACTCCGTAGTCTTTCGCCAAAAGCCTTATATGGTGCGCAGCGGAGACAGCACCCTTAATACTGGCTTCCTGGTTATCATTTTTAAGACCCTTACCCGCATAAAAAGCAGAGCCACCTTGGGAAAGTTGGATAATAATCGGCGCTTTTATATCACGAGCAGCTTCCAAGACAGCATTAATTGTTGACGAGGAGGAGACATTGACCGCTGGAATAGCGAAACCTTGCTCTTTCGCATAATTAAATAATTTGCGAACATTATCGCCAGTAATAACGCCGGTGGGAATTCCAAGGTCGAGTACGCCCATGATTTAGTGACAGAAATTTGCAAGAAAAACAGTGGCGTGACAAAATTTGCGAGAAAAAAGATGATTGTCATGTGTCAGGCAATATATAAGAATTGTTCTCATAGGTCGCAAGATGTCAATCATTTTTATTTTATTTTTCTATTGCATCATATAACTGAAGGTTCGATATGCGTATTTACATTTAATGATGTAATTAATAAAAGAGAATTGATTCATCAAGGATTATAATGTTCAAAAAAAAAAAAAAAAAAAAAAAAAAAAAAAGATAAATTTGTTAAGAAAGTGGAGACAATAGACTACTCGATTCGAATTTAAATTCCAGATTCTTGGATTTTGCATACAATGACAATTTCCACGTGTGTTATTGTGTAAATATTCCTGAGAGCAAAGTTCCGATAACTACCCATCCTACTAAACCCGTGACAAAGTAATTTATCCCCCTTTCAATATTTCCACGTTCTTTCGTTTTACTATTGGTTGATGAACTTACGTCTGGACCCGACGATAATAATGATTTCAAAGCATGATAGCCGTCTAACTGAAATGCGGGTAATATGTTTATAATGCACAATGCTAACGAGAATGACATCGTGTATCTATATTTTTTAAAAAAATTGATGATTGAGATTAGGGAAACTAAAATCAGGACCATTTACCAAACGGTTTACCTCAATACTAATTCTAGAGACTCTGGAATCCACATGGGTACCCATGACCATCGGGGCTGAATAACACTAACTTGTACTTTTATTTTTGCATCGATTTTTTACTTAAATTAGTCAACAAATTGCGATTTAAAGGTAACTCGCATCGCACAATTGCATACCAATTTCCCAAACATCCTCAAACTCTCCAAGGAATAACAAAACCTTCTCTTGATCCTTGTCTTCTTTTTCAGACCATGGAACGTCTTTATAATAAATTCTTAGCGGTTTCGGGAACCCATCAGGTGTATAAGGTAATACACATATGGGCGATTCTCGGACGCAATCGTCATCTCTGAGACACCGTTGTTCGTTAACATTAACAAGAATTGGAACGGTTTTCAGACAGACCTTCTCCTTTGAAAAAAAAAAAAAAAAAAAAGAATAAACGCCAATATTAGCAAAAGCAATGCGTGTTATGTGATACGAGTACAATCTATAAAATCCTATCAAACCTCTTTGTTTCTGTCAATTCTCTTGAAGCAAGAAATGCTTTTGTCTCTTTCATTTCCGTAGGGATGAGCGCCCGAAATTTCACAACAATCCAATGAAGATATGATATCCTTTTTGGAGGCACAAAATCCGGTGGGATTAAGGTTTATCTTGGATCTTTCCAAGAGGTAACTGTTCCAACTTTCCAGAGATTCGGTCAATTCGAAGTCGTCCAACTTTGTTATGAGCATCGAAGGCTTTATGTGACCGAACAAGGGGGTATCCTGTAGTGATAGAATTAATATAAATACATATACAGTATATTCACAAGAATTATGTGCGACAAATTTTAATTCCACTTACCTCTTCGATCGAAACAACGCTAACTCCACTACCATCAACTGACCTCCATGCAGTAGAACTCAGAGCAATAACGAAAAATCCGGAGCTGAGTATAAGATAAATTAATAGAAATGTCACCGCATTATGCCAGACTCCTGCACATATCACACGAAGTTTTGTAAGACGATCATCGCGTCCTTCCAAGGCATCTATGTCAAATTCCACGAATGCACCCGGATAAAGAATGTATAAGAATATTCCCGCGGATCTGATTTTGAAGTCATCCCTGGTAAGGTTTGAATGTCAATGATATTAATCTTTATAATGTGGTAGCAAAATTCAGAATTCGCAGAATTTCCAATTATTCACGTTTCGGCAGCGATCGCGTGACCCGCTTCATGAATCATCCCACATATCAACAGTGCGATGAGATAATACGCAAAATGCGAAATCGGTAACGTAACACCCGGAATCTAAAAAAAAAAAAAAAAAAACTCACCGTTAGACAGAAATCATCAATTATAAAAGTTGTTGCGTCAAGAATGAAATTGGTCTATAGACTACGCACGACAGGAACAAATATTTGTTGATTGCCTTTGTCTTCGGGATGATCGTGATTTTCCTCAAAGCTCCTTTTTACGAATTTCGTTGAAACCGGAGGATCGTTGGTCTCAACACCAAAAAACCCGACCAATAACCTCCAGCCAGCTATCATCATTATAACGATTCCAGCAACCATGGCCAGCAATCCGACAAACGCTCCTACGTTAAACCATCTCCTCCAAAACTTGGGCGCTCGTTTGGCAAGTGACTCGAAATGAGGGTTTAGTATGTTGGTTTTAAATCGCACATTGAAGGGTTGGTTTGAAATATGACTTGATGGTCTAAAAGATGTTTGATATAATGTTATAGGAGCATTTGTTGTATTTCGAAAAAAATTATTTGTCAGTAGTTGCTGTGAGAGTAAAGAAGCGAAAATTGGTTATATATTATATTATTAGAAAGTGTTTCTGAGGTTCCGTAATTTATTGTTGACAAGAGGATAATCTAAGAACAACTATGAAGGAGATTGCCGTCAAAATACCTTCGAATGCAATCTTTGTTGCATAAAATGGCAAAAAGCATGAACCACCACCCAGAAGCCGAGGAAGGCTAATATCAGGTCGAACATTTTAAAGGCGCTGTAGGAATTTGTGTGACCTGCACTTTACTTAAACATTTTCTTTGGTGTAACCACGTAACCACGGATATTTAAAAATTTCGGATGCTAAAATTCACGTGATCCGCATTAATTATATGACAAGAGTCACGTGAATTTTGATCATCTCGAAAATGTTATTTAAATATAATTTTAAGTCTAAAAATTTACTTAATCAATTCTTGAGCGGGGGAATGTCAGACATTTTATCATAATGTTTATTAAAAGGTTTTAAGGAAATTTTGTCAAACACAAATATATAAATAGAATCGATATGCTATATACAGAAAACTATGTATAAACGATTTATAGCACGTGTCCTTTGCGTGTATGGTCAATGTTCCATTTATGCAGCAAGACTGAACAGCTGACCTTCAACCATCCAAGAATACAAGAACACCGAATTTAAAAATGTATTATTAAATCAATCCCCAAACGGAGATATCTTCTTCGTCTACTCAGACAGCTATAAAGAAAATATGTTTTCTCTGTTCCGCTCGAGGCCCGCAAAAGAGATAGAAGACGAAAAACATACACGAGCATTATTGGAAATTGACCTGTATGTGTTTTTGCGTGAGAGAAATTCTTTAATAGAATGTGTGTCGGGATACTCTTTTTCATGTGAATCAGTTTTTAGACGATCGGGTTACGATAGAGCGATGCCATTTTACTTCAAATTGGTCGATTCATTCAAATCTCAGATATTCTAATTAGATAATTGACACTACTAATAAATGAATCCTTTCCTTTCCAATGCTAACCATCTTCAATTATCTATCATCTTAAATGATTTCCACCGACCTTTATCAGCTGGTCTCCTCCTTCCTTTGACACAAATCAAATAAGGGTCATTCTTTGTCAAGACACGGGAGACAAGGCGAAACTCACTTTATTTGATTCGGATTGCGTGCCACAAAATGCACCTGAAAGTTCGAATGCTGATGCCTCATCTTGGAAATTTCTCGGTGGAGCCTTTTTACAAAAGGGCGGTAACGATAAGAACGCAAAGCCCGTGAATTCCACTCAGACGAAAAGTCCATACTCGCATCATCGCACTCACGCCCAATATAAGACGGAAAACAGACGAAGAAGTCTCGATCCCTCGAACAAATCAGGCGTAAAGACCCTCCCATCATCGGTGAATCGAAACAATGGGACGCATTTTTCTCAGAGGAAGGTAATTATCAACGAACAGCATTCAACCATCGTTCCGTGATTCGACGTATCTGAAAAATTATGCGCAATATAGATCTTAAATTTGCTCCATGCATCAAACCTAGGTCGCACATAATATTGAATTAATATGCGAAATGATGTTTGGGACTGTTCCGTTATCGTATAAGGGGATGACGACGAAGATTCATTACATAAAATCGCCAAAGCCTCAAATATTGTTAACAAAATTGTTTTCGATAAATCCTTCAAACTTGGAAACGAATTCCTCTACTCGGAGAAATTCCTTCTCATCCACCAACGGTGATACATCATCATCAGCTCCGAGTAGCGTGGCAATTAATGGCATTCCGAAACCAGAGAAACATGTGACAAATTTAACATTCTCCGGCTACCGATATGAATTGAGGGAAGATGACCCCTTTCGTACCGTATCCACCCCATCGACGTTCAGCGCTGGAACACGAACGCTCAACCTGCGAAGCAGCAATAACTCATTGACTTTGACTTCACCATTGTCCTTCTCGACATCTACCTTCAATAATCGAAGGATGCGGAGATTTAGTCAGACAAGCATTGAAAACGGGATCTTCAATCCAACCCCGTTACCCGGAAGTTCACCGCGATTTAATAACTCTAATGGCAATGTGAGTCTTTTCAGACGCAATACGACTGTGACTGACATATCGGAAAATATCATATTTTATTCATCTTCCATGTACCTATTTATCAGCTGAACTTGAAACATCCAGTTCGCTCCTTGATATACGCCGTGGGAATTGTCATATCGTTGGAAGATAATAAACTTTTGGAGGAGTTTATTTTCTCACATTTCGCGTTGTTGGAAAACAAGCTGCATCAACTCCAATCAAATGCACTTCAGATATTATGTCACCTGCTTAGGAAATCACACCATCCTGCGACTATCAATGGTCCCAATTCGGTATGCCTTTCAAGATTATATTGGTTCGCACGGTGATTAAATTTGATCCTGTCACTTTTCAACACAACACTTTCACATAGATTTTTAGTCCACAAGGTCGATGTAGAATTTCGATGCCATCGTTATCAACATTCGCTTTACAGCAAGAGCCTTCATTGTTGGAAGAAGTTAACCGATTCAAGAAATCGGTGCACCAGTTATACAACACACCGCGAATACAGGTATCAATGATTTGTTCGTTAACCATAGAAACCATGGGAAACATCGCTTCGCCGAGGGTAAGCGCGTTGAACAGTATCAACAACTGATTTTCAATCAACTTAAATTTGCGCAAACAGCCTTTGTGGTTGAATATCTCAACGTTTCCGCAAAAGAGAAGTGTACTCGCCAAGAGCTTGTTAGAAGAGCTATCTTATCTGCTAGGAAAGTTCGATGACGGTAGCACAAATTTGTAAGTATTAAGTATGTATCTGTCATCATGAAGAATCGGCTACCGAAAGGCCTGTAAGTGCGGTCTTTTAATTTTCTTTTTTTTTACTTGACTCATTTCCTCTTTTTCTTTTCTTCCTCTTCTTTCCTCTTCAACCAGTTTCATCTCCACGCTTGTTAGTAGCGTGCTAATGTCTCATCTGGCGTGGATTCCGACAGTAGTCCCCATGGCCGATTTCGATGAAAGGGTAACCATTTTTTAGTTCAAGTTGCGATCGATTTAAATTGTTGTTTTTTCTGTTTATCAATCTAATTCGTAACTCATGAATAGTTTCGCAAAAACCTGTTTTACGATCCGTTGTGGGCTCAATTAAGGTAATCGCCCTTGATTGGTGGTTTTCTTGATGCAACCATTCCTGACTTGTTCCTTTGTTTTTTCAAGTGATCTGTATGGTAGCATAGGCGCTTCATCAATAATGAGTCGGACCATCGTTATCGGAAGTGATGCGAATACAGTCCGTCGCATTCTGTTTTTGTTAAGCTACTTTATACGGTGCAACGAGGTAGATGAAAACATCGAAGACATGACGCCATCTGATGGCCTGAACTTGGGACGCAAGAAGTCACTTGGAAAATCAGAAAGAAATCAACGAAATACGTCTGCACAAAATTCTGAAGCTAAAGATTCACTTTCCCAAGCTGCCTCGGAAGTCTCGTGTTTTAATGAAACTGATGGTCAAGCGAAGGGTTGGAATGTGAATGAAGATAAATCTCAAACGGAGACATATTTCTACAAAAGAAAGTCGAGCACGGAGAACAGAAGAAGTTTAATAATTGATTCCCCTTTCACCGAAATTTCCGTCGACAATTTTCTTGATGTTCCGATGCCAAAGTATGATTGAAGAAAACGATGCATAATTTTGCATCACTCATGTTTAACTGCAATTTACCGACGAGAATCTGGAAAACTGATCAACTTAACTTATTTCAACGTAGATCACAACCCTCTATCATGATACCTGACCCATCATTGAGTAAAGAAAGTGTGTCCTCACCTACGGAAACCCCGCATCGTGCCGATCAGCTGTTCGTCAAATCATACGGAAGATCTTTGATGGTCGGCTATTGTGATACATACATGCCTGATTTTGTACTAATGGGCCTTCCTAAGTACGACTTTCAAGATTCCTTGGAGACCGATCTAAAGGAGTCTTTGCAGGTGCGTCAGCATAATTTCACTAAAAAAAAAAAAAAAATGCCTTGAATAACATTATGCACTGACGAAAAAAAATTGGTTTGTATTTTTCTTTTTCTTTCTTTTTTTTAAAAAATTTTAGGTGCAGCCATTCTCATTGCAAGACCCCGTTTCAAGATCATTCTGCATTTTGGGACAGCTAAATCAATAGTAAATACAAAATCAGATTATCACTCGAATTCCCTGTTGCACACCTTGACACTTAATATCCAAAATCTGTTTTTATACCAGCAAGGTTACCGTTTTTGGTTATGACCGTGAAATTCCTCACGCCGGGGACTCCTCGTTCACGGTCCAAGGGGGTCACATAAGAAACGGTAACAGATATTTTATTCCCATACGTTCCTCCAAATATATACGTACCATGCTACACCAATGTACGGAGTTATACACCAAGACAAATATGCCGGCAGAGTCGGTATGTATTGACCAATGAAATATTGTTCCCCCCTTCATCATTGATGCATATCAACTTTATTAATTTGGAATTTTCTACGCAGTGCCTTGAATACATAGAGGACCAACTACGAATACTATGTTACAAAGCGGTCAGTTATAGAAAATTTGCGTCAGGGACATCACCATCTATTTCTTCGGTTTCAATGTTTTCACCATCAAAAGTCGAAGAGGCGCCGTTGGACATACTAGAAGCTTTAGAGTTACACGAGTCTGACATGGAATTGGTGGATGCCATCGGTTCTACATTCCAACTGTGATTGTAATATCATCATTATTATTTATTATTGTTATTTATTATTCTTTGCTATTTTATTTTTGGTTTATTTTTTAATTAAGTTAAATATTGTATAAAATTTAATTGTACTTTTGTTGCACTTTTAAATTTGATTATGTATCACATGCTTTAAATAGATCCAGAAGGAATTAATAGCTAAGAGTCTTTTTTCAGTCTGTGTGACACTCGAAAAATGTATACAATTTTCTTGCACCGTTGTAAATAAAGAATCCAAATGAGATCCTTATATATCACAACTCCAAAAAATACATGATGGTAAAGTATTGCTAGGGCATTTTCAATGAGAAATGTAGCTTTGCGAAGTAGACATAGTGTCTCGGGACATTCAAAAAACAAAAGTCATGCTTCAAGCTTGTGTTGATAAAAATGCTTGAGTTCATAAAAATTACATTACATCTTAACCTGTGCATTATATTTATGAATAGTCATTTCATATGCTGTATATTGTTCGTAAGAAACTTGGTTTAAATAGTTTTTTTTATTTTTTTTATTTTTATTAAAACTTTTCTCCACATTACCTTTTCTTGAACATAAATAATGGCATCATTGCATCTTTTTCTTGGAATTCACCTTTGTCACAAAGAGTCAAGAGAAGCAGCATGACCAAGACCCCGCGTTACGCTTCGGACAGGCGATGGCCAATGTAATGATATGATATAATCATGCACGTTTAAATTAAATCTTCCAAAATCTTAACGCATCCTCTTTTGTTCCACTCCTTCATCCATTCCCCTTGGGTATCATACAAAATCACTTCCACTAGTGCGCTCATCGGTGCATTCATAAGTGGATTCCACATTTCACGCGTCAAATTTTCACAACAATAAAATCCCAGTTTTCGGAGATTTTCACAAGCAGCCAATCCACTCAGAGGTCCGCATTCGGCGAAATTAATGTGGGAAAAATGAATTGTGGATAAGGTGGGAGAGAGAGTAGGCAGAAAGGAAATGATCTGAAAGATGCCTTTGGAAAATCCTCCGATTTTCAGACTGGTTAATTGGTGCTGAGCGTGTAATAAAGAGATTATGTTGGTGATGATTTCTTTTCGGTTGATTAATTGACTGGTTTTCTGCCACAACTCGAGATACTCCTAATGGCAATGACGTAAGGTTTCTAGATTCCACGTGATCTTTCGAACTTCAGAAGAGGTAATCAATCACTCACCAGATTGTGAACGCTCTCTGCCAACGACGAAAGATTGTGATCTTCGTTATCGATGATCTCAAATTTCATCCGCCTAATAGGTTCTATCAACGATCGAAGTTTACCATAATTGAGCAATGGTAGAATTTCACACACTGGGTAGTGAACAGCGATCAAAAGTCCTCTCAAGTTTGTGCTTTGGTTCACCAAAATTTTAATTATCGCGCGCAATAAGAAAATCCTCAAATATAGCGATTCTCTTTTCTTTTTGATCTCGAGCGAACAAATGAATCGAGAGATGGCCATGTCTAAGGCATTCAGATCGAGAATTTTAAGGAATGATGGATAATTGAAGATCAGATTATTCGGTAAACTCATTGGACCGAGCGTATTATTCACTTTATCTATTTCCGATTCGTCCAAGAATGATAGATAGGTTTTAATGATGAGATTACAAGGTTTACTGCGAACATCCAAGCGTCTTAATGGATCGGTCCACAAAATTGGAACGGCGAGTGAACACCACCGACGATCAACCAACATGCAATTGTACAAATCACGATAACAAAGCTGAAACGGTGTGCTGTGGTGAAAGAGCTCCTTAAGGATATTTTGTAGAATCTCATTTGGAAATGCCGACATCACTTTCACCTCTTGAACTAACGAATTGTTGATGATGAATAAAATTTTATATACCGTATGTAATAAGGTACGATGAAATCGATTCTCACCTTTAATTTTTTCGGAGGGAGCGAGAACTCTTGTCTAACAGTACAGAATGCCCCTCTTCAACCTATTAGATTAATATTTTGCGATTAACATGATAAACGATCTTTGATGCAGTGACAATCGTTCGCTCTGATCATGTGACTGATTGTCGTGAAGACCCGATGAAAGGTCCATCGTGGATAATTTCCAGCCCCCCCCAAATCAAAATAATCCATCAATGCATTACCAATTGAGCACTGGAATAGAGATTAACTGCAGTAAAACGGGTCGAGTAA
Source organism: Acaulospora colombiana (assembly GCA_910592055.1). Lineage (NCBI taxonomy): Eukaryota > Fungi > Glomeromycota > Glomeromycetes > Diversisporales > Acaulosporaceae > Acaulospora > Acaulospora colombiana. The sequence goes on along the minus strand of CAJVPT010001560.1, from coordinate 7,168 downwards.
CGTGATTTTGAAATAAAGTAATAGGCAATATGAAGGTGAAATTTTCTTAATTAGAGAGATTATATTTATACTTATTTTTGGCTATCAAAAAAAATCAAAACAAAAAATTGGCAAATAGATGACGTCACAATACACGCTAATTGTATCATAATCTGTTACTAAATTGAATATTGTTTAAAATATAATATTCTATATTATTTTATTAGCAAAAATTGACAAATATAATATATTATTTATTAAATCATTTTTTAAATTTTAATTTATAAAATCAATTATCTATTTTTTACTTCTATGCATTTGAATTTTTTTTATAAATAGTTGCAGATTATTTTTTTTTTCATATATAAATTTAGAAAAAAAATTTTTTTTTAATATATATTTTTTAAAATTTTCAACAATTTAAAAAATAATATCATAAAATGATGGCAGTCTATTATTTAAAAAAAATTTATTATTGATTTAAAAATATTTTTATTAATAACTTGAAGCATGTTTTATTTATTATTTTTTAATTTAATTATGAATTATATAATTTGTTTTATTACTTAAAACTTAAATTTTTTTTAAAAAAAATAAAAATAAAAAATAAAAATCATTTTATTTATATTTAAACATTTATAATTATTTGAAATTCTTAATAATTTATTAAATATTGTTATGTTATTATTTTTTTTATTAATAAAATTATTAAATTTCAAATATTATTTAATATTATGATTTTATTTTTATTTATTAATTTACAACTATATTGTTATTGATCAATTATTATTAAACAATAATAATCATTGATATCATATAAAAATTATATGGCAATTAATTTATTTTCATATATTATTAATTAATAAATCAAATTATTTAAAAAATATAAATAAATTTATTGTATTAGTTTGAATCAAACAAAATTAGATTTAAACTAAAAACTTTAAATTTAATTTGAAAAACAATATATTTATTGATTTTTAAATATTAAATTTTAATTCTTTAATTCAAAAATTATTAACAATAACTCTTTATTCTTGATTATAAAAAAATAAAAACCAAAAAATTGAAATCAAATGATTAAAAAAATATATAATTCAAAATTTTTAAAAATTTGCTTTTATTATATTTATTAAAATAATCACTTAATTAAAAAAATTATTTTTGTTTTAAAAAATTTTTTTATTTTCAATTTAAAAAAATTTTTTTTTATAACTATTTAAGGAATACAAATTCAATTTTAAAAACTTTGTTTAATTAAAATAATAAAAATAAAAAATTTTTAATATTATTTAAATTAATCTTTTTATTATTTAGAATCTTGACGGAATAATAAAAGTAAACTTTTACAAATAGATCAGATACTTATCTTTTAATATTTAATATTATAATTTTTTTTTATAAATAAAACTTGTTTGATTCAAAAATTTTTATAATCTTTTATTATTATTATTATTATTATTATTATCTAAAGCTATAAATATAATTAATATAATATATTTTATATTAAGCAATCGTTGTTTAAAAAATTTGTATTGTCAAAAATATTAAATTAAGTTTAAGTAAATAAAATTTTTCAAAAAGTTATAAAAAAGTAAAATACTATAAAATTAAAGAGAAATAAAAAACTTATTGTTTTTTATTAAGAAAAACTTAAAATCTTTATATTAAAAAATTTTTTAATTATTAAAAAAAATTTTTGTGATAATTTTTTATTAGATAAAAAAGTCAAAAAAATTTTAAAAAACTTTTTTGTTATATGCACCAAAAGTATTTATTATCTGATTTTTTAGAATTGTTAGAAATCAAGACAAATTATTAATTAAAATATTTAGAAAACTTGTTATTATAATTATTTCTTTTAGAAGATTAGTGAAAAATAATATTAATAATATTTAATAATATTTAATTTTAAAAATAATATAATAAGAATTTTTTTAATTTTAAATATCGTTAAACAATATTAAATGATACAGTATATAGTTTATTATCAATAAAATTATGTGTTCTAATATTATCTATCTACTTATCATTTACAATAGTTAATACGCTTTTGCATGAATTTGTGATTTAAAATTTTAAACTATGCCATGAAAACTTGCCTCTTACGAAGTCAACAATCGATAATATGGTTGATGCGCTTTATGTATCCTAATGTATTTGCGATTCAAATTTTTGAAAGTGCGCCGTGAAAACTTACAGCAATCCTTATGAAGTCGCAATCGATAATATAATTAATTGCACTTATCGCATGGATTCAAATTTCAAAATACTGTATCTCGTGAAAACCCACAATCTGTAAAGTCGACAATCGGTAATATGGTTAATTAATTTACTTTTTCAAAAAAAGAATGATCGACAATGCACCGTTGATATAAATATGCAATTCAAATGGCCGTGAAAACTTACGAACTATAATATACATAGTTTAATGCGCCTTTCATATGAAGTTGCAATTCGAATTTTGAAGCCGAATTTTTTGTAAATATGCCATGAAATGGTATCTTTTTAAAATCCGATAAAGGACTGCATATTTGAATTCAAAATCCGCTATATCAATGTATAGTGTGGGACAACTCATGTTTCACATTAACCTGGTAGCACAAAAAATTAGTCCCTAATTGTGCATTATAATCGGACTTAAAAATAATTCCGCAGACGGAGTAACGTCTTATTATGCACAGCACTTTCTGGGCGCGGTAGAATATATAGTAATACGTAACTACATAAATTAAGGGCGCAGAATAATGGGCCACTCACTAACAATTATATAAACTATCACATTTTTATCATCCAAACTATTCCAACATTCCCTTGGCGACTAAAATTAACATTGCTATGTCCCAAGCTCGTTTACCAAGATTGAGACGTGAACTAGTAGAGTTGCACAATGAATCTATGAAAGGCATCGATGTTATTCTTCACGAAGACATCACCTCTATGTGTTTAATTCTTACTCCTTTGCAAGGTCCTTTCAACGGTCTCCGATTGCATCTTTCCGTGTGCATACCCGAAGAATACCCTCGGCTGGCCCCCCAAATCACCATACAAACCCCAGTGCAACATCCAAACGTATTTGGTAATTTCATCTGCGCTGACATTTTGCAGGCCCATGGGGACGAAACACAATTCAGAAGCTCGAGAGGTTACAACGGCGGTTATACACCTGGATACTTGTTAAAATATATTTTTTTACAGTTACTGAGTTTCTTCTCGGATACCAGAGTCGAACAAACGGGTGGACATAAATATGATATAGCATATCTGGAGGATTCGGTGCATAAAAATGAGATGCGAAATTCGGTAACAAATTATAAATGCAATAAGTGCGGCTTCAATGATTCAATTAATGTGACGCCCACTCAAGCGGAAATTGAAGAGCTGGATATTTGCGGAAATCCCATCAATAGCACTCAAAATTTTGATAATATAATCCCCAGTATTACTCCTAACGCAACGGTGGACAAGTTAACCGACGATTGCTGGTTGCACATTATAGAATTTCTGAATGAGCGCGACATATTTGTTCTATCTAGTGTCTATCCACGTATCCACACCTTGGTTCACTTTTTCAATATTCTCCTGCGTCGACAGTTGGTCTGCTTCTATCTACGAAAGACATTCACCGAGAGTATTCTTGGCATCGGAATCCGTGTCGGAAATAATCGTGATGTGGAAAAAAGGGAGTTAATTATCAATGAATTTGATCTCTTTTCCTATGAATCATTCAACAGTCACCATTTAAGGAACGGAATATGGGGAGATTCGTTCACACATTTCCTCCCAGTTGCCCTGAATCTTTCTCATTTCAACAGAGCATTACCAATTATCCAGAGAACCTTGGTGGAGTTACGGAGTTTTGGTGCGTGGAATCCAAAGGTGATTCTAAAGACAATTCCAGGATTGATGAATACAGCAGTTGTTAGTTTAATGAAAACGTGTGACGACAGCGGGGAAAGATCAAGTTATGCATTAAGAGCCTCCGAAAAAGCGCTACAAGGCTATTGTTTATTGCTTCACCTGCTGACAATGCTTTCTGAGAAGTACCCGGAAGTCATCGAGGAGGCTGAAAACAAGGTGGAGGGGTTCATAAAAAACCAGAATAATCGCTCAAGAAACAAAACCGTCACACCAAACTTGGGAGAGTTCATAGCCTACTTATTCATGTGCAAAAATATCTCGTGGTCAAGGTTTTGTCCTTGCTTCTTAGAGGAACTATTATCGCGCAATGTGGTTTGGTTCTTAAATAGTAACGCGAGTCTTGCATATTTAGAACCCGAACAATTTATCTCAAATTACAGACTATCAGAGACATTCGAGTTGAGCAAGGTTTCATTGAGATTAGTGATGTTCCAGGTGGCCTTCTTGAAAATGACCCGAGACACACGAAATGACATGGATCGCCGATACGGTTACCCTACTGAGGAAATGAGTAATTCCTTGCTTCAACTTATTAAACAAATTTACCAAGTGAATACGTGGGATGTTTTTTTCAAAATGATAGATTTTGAATTGCCCGAAAAGGATTGGGAGCCAATTGTTTTGAAATTATTAAGGAATGCTATTGTGGATAGTGGGAAAAGTGGATATCACCAGATGCCCTACACGGTTAACGAGGTGTATTTCCTTAGAAGGAAATTTGAACCTAGTGTACCCGCGCCCCCAAGTTGGAGACCGAACGATAAGACATTACAAATACACGGATTCGCGCAGAATTTGTCTTTCCATGCCGGTGAGAGAGCAAGGAGGGATAACGAATCTAAGAGGGAATTTCATCGTCATGGTAATCGAGGTGAAAGAGGTAGGGGATATAATTACCGAGGCGGTCGTGGTGGTGGAAATAATTATTATAGAGGAGGTGGATATAATAACAATAGACGTGGTGGCAATTAATAAATTTGTATATACTGTATTAATGTCGGGATAAATAGTTACTTTTATACATATTTAAATAAATCATTTAACCGGTATCTTTCGATATTATTTCGATCTCATATGTTAAAATAATGAGTGAATAACATCAATAAACCCATAATGGCTTTTATTAAAACCATAGCAAAGCATCCTTATATAATTCAGTTTAAATTCCAATAAACTTGCTTTGATTTTTTTATTGCAATCATTCATCTTTATTTTTTATTTTATTTTATTTTATTTTTTAAACAATTTAGCATTGATTTTATTGCAAATAATAGGAGTACAAAAAAAAAAAAAGAAATGCAATTCCCTTTTCAAAACCATTATTAATATTTAATCGTTCCATTTTATAGATGTAAAACTAATAATAAATAATAAAATTATAATAATACTGTATATATCTAAGAACAAGAGATAATTGAATTACAAAGGCTTCAAAAAAAAAAATTAAAACCCATTGTATTAGTAAACATAGCTTATGTATTATCAGAAATAGAGATTTGATTTTATTAATAAATTTATATTTTATTAAAAAAACCAACCTATAAATTAAATATAATAATTGCTAATATTTTAGAAAAAATAAAAGATAAAGTTAAGATAAACATAAAGCTCTAAATTAAGATCTATATTAAATAGTATAAATATCTCAACTTTATCCAAAAACTAAATAAATAACTATAATTAATATAAAAATATTAAAAGTTATATTTTTAAAATTTAAACTAAATAACAAGAAAATCAATAATATTTTAATCATGAAAAATTATAACTTAACAAAATTTCTAAATATGAACAAAACATATATTAATAGTATTGAATAATACACAAATTAAAATATACTATACTGTATATTCAAAAATTCTTTTTTTTTTTTGCTCTAAGTCAAGTTGGGTATATATGCTTTATTAAATATTTATATACTTTATATTATTAAATATTTTATTAAAACTAAATCTTTATCTAACTCACTTATCTCTATTTTAAATTTCTTAAAACTCTAAGTACAATTTCAAGAGTAATTTATCATTCTATCAGTAATTTAGGTATAAACCCTTCCAACTGCTAACTTTATTGCCTGCAGATCACTACTGCAAATCACTTTTTAATGTTTTAACTAGGCTTTGAATATCAATCACTTCATTTTGTACTTCACTCCTTTTATAAGAATCTTTTTGAGACCTTTATCTTCTAGTTTTCCTTCTTTTGATAGTAGTTTTTTTCTTGTTAAGAATATAGTTTTCTGATCTAAAAAAATTGAAAATCTTTTTTTATCTTGTTTTTTCTACTGATTCCCTAAGTTTGTTTCCATTTTATAATTTTTTCATATTTTGTATTTCAAATTTTTTTTTTGAACTTGATTACAAACTTTTTTTTGCATCTTTATTATTCAATTTCTGGTTTCTTTTCCTATATGTTTGCTATGACATTTTAGATCTGCCATTTCTAGAATGAGATTCTTTCTTATAAGATCAGTACAAAAACTTGAAGTATCTTGACTAGTTGTAGATATCTGTACCACTAGTTTAGAAATCCATTTGTCAAAATTTTCTAGTTCTTTCTAATTATCAATATTTTGTCTATTACTTTTTTTCTCAACCTTCTTTTTTTTTTCTTGTAAAAGCTTTTTAAAGCTTCTGAGAGTTTCATCTATTTCTTTATTCCATACTTCTTGAAGTTAATTCTTATAAGCTGGACATTCTAGCAAGTGTTCTATTATTTCATTCTATTGACTACATATAATATACTTCACTTGCTTATATAGATTGGATCTTCTTATAGTCAATTTATATAATATTGGTAGCTCATTATTAATTAGTTTGATGAGAAAGCTTTTTTTTTAAATTTTTTAAAGAATGTATTCCATATATAACTATCTTTTATTCTTTCCTACACTAGATTCTATATATAGTTTTGCTGTTCTAAAATCTAATGACTCTATTTTTTCTCCATTCAATTTTGCTGAGTCTATTAATAGGCTATTGTTTTGTTGTTCATATTTTTTGATAAACTGCCTAATTGAATTATTTAAGATCTTGTTTTGCCACCTAATTTCTGTAATGATCTTGTGGAAGTTAAGATCTCTTCATTCGATTGGTAAAAGTTTTAGAACTTCTTTGGCTAAAGTATCTGCTTTTTCATTATAAGAGTTATTGAAATATACCTTGACTTTACACTAGTTAAAAAATATTTATTTGGCATAATGTCACTCATGTAACATTCATCTAAAAAACAAATAATTCGACATATTAATAATATAAATAAATTATCA
>CAJVPT010001559.1:0-20836 GCA_910592055.1 Acaulospora colombiana | reverse complement strand
GTTTTCCATCATAGAAACTTCAACTTGGTTAGTGCTTGATGCCTACATTACTGGCTTGCTTGTCAACATATTGTACACCTTTTCTTCTAGTATAGGTGCTTTCAAATCTTTCTTTTTACCTTGCCCCTTTTCTTAGAGAGAAAGAATATATTGATGCAGCATACATTCTTTCACCATCACCAAAGGATCAATTCTTAATAGCTTGGCAATAATATTATCTAGTATCGAGGAAACCTGTATTGCTTCAGCAGGGATGTGGAGTTGAATAATTGTTGTTGGTTTCAATTTATGCTGTATCATTCTTGTTTCCCAGAGTGCTTGTTGAGAATCTTGATAAGAGGCTATCTTTCCTAATACTTTCAATAGCTCATTTTCTCTTTTCTCTAGGATTTTGATTATTTTTTATTCTTTCGTTGACATGTTGACACGTGATATGAAGAATTTAACACGTATTGTTATTGTATGGGTATCTTTTTAACCACGTGATCAGATAAATATTGCTATGTATTATTTTTCCGTTTGGCATATATGGCAATAAGTTGCTATATTGATATTACAGAGTCTATGATACGTGGCTTCTATGTGTTTACTCGTCCAGTGTTTGTTTATTGACATGTAACTGGTTATGATCAACTATTGATCTTGCTTTAGATAACACGTGCTGTTGATCCCACACGTTTTAGTTTGTTAATCTGTCATGTCCTCTTGTTTTGTTATAGATTAATTGACTTGCTTTTATACACGTCAATCAGATAGAGAGTTAACGTGTTCGTGTTTGCATGACGTAAACTAGTTGATCTGGAGTTGTTGTTTTGTTGTAATCTTTTAGCTGTTTGACCAAAGAGACTTGGACATCCTTCTGGGTTTCAATTAGCTTTGAGGTTGTACTGATTTATTGATATAATTTATTGCTTCTAAAACTTCTCTTAGTACCTAGAAAGGTGTTAACCTGCATTGGCCTGACTAAGAGCTTTGTGGAGTTGAGGTTGGGTCTCAAGAAGCCTACTTTGAATCAGCTTATTCTTGCTTTTTCTTCTTTCTAAAAGCAAAAGTGACCTAGGACTATCTGTCTTTCAAGCTGAGTGAAACTCTTTTCTTGTTTGTTGTAATGTAGATTTTGTTGCCTAGGAATGGATGGTTGTATCCTTTGAGGCTTGTTTTTATGTAGAAGAGTTTTTGTAATTTTTCAAAAAAATTATCAAAAAAGAAAATTTTTTGAAAAAATGTGGATCAGCGGAAAGAGTTTTTTTTTTTACTTGTCTTCTTTATTAATTCTTTGTATTCATATTCATTTGATTGCTTTTTTGATCTCTTGTTCCAGACTTATTTTTTAATTTGGTTATAGACTCTTTTTTAAATTTTTATTATCTACTTTCTTGCTATTCTTTTTATATGTTTATCTTGATATTTTAGATCTGTTACTTTTAGAATAAGATCAGTTCTTATAAGACCAATACAGAAGCTTAGTATATTTGATTAGTTCTATAAGTCTATTTTATTACTTTATAAACCATTTGTCAAATTCTCATATTTCTTCATAGTTATCAATATTTAACTAGAAATTTTTTTTCTTCAATTTCTCTCTTTCTTTCCTTAATAATTCTTTAAAGTTTTTGATAATTCTATCTGCTTCTTTATTTCATGCCTCTTGTGGCTAATCTTTATAGACTAAATATTCTAGCAAGTGTTCTATAAGTTTATTTTCTTAACTATATATAATCTATTTTATTTACTTGTCTAGATCCAGTCTTCTTATAACTAACTTACTTAAGGCGATAGCTTGTTATTAATCAGTTTGATAAGAAAACTTCTTTATTGGGATTGTTTAAAAGATGTATCCTATATATATCTATCTTTAACACTTTTTCATATTAGGTTTCATATATGAGCCTAGTGTTTTAAAATCTAATGACTTTATTTTTTTTCTGTTCTGTTCTGTTTTGTCCGCTGATAGAATATTGTCTTATTATTAATATTCTTAAGGAACTATTTAATTGAGTCATCTAGAGTTGTCCCTTGTCACTTGATTTTAGTTATAATTTTGTATGAAGTGAGATCTTTCTATTCAATTAGTAAAAATTCTAGAGCTTCCTTAGCTAAGGTATCTGCTTCTTTATTATAAGGATCATTTGAGTATGCTTTGACTTTTATGAGCTTTAGATCTATATTTTTCTTTTTTATTAGCTCTACTATATGTGCTCATAGAGATCAATTTTTTTCTTTGAGCCATCTTTTGTATGTTCTTTTTGGTCTTCTTTTTCTAAGAATTTTACTTGGAAATATAGTATATGCTTAACTATATATAAAGATTTCCATTATATTTTTATTTGGACTATCAGGAGTATTGTTATAATTACTAACAATTTTGCTCTTATAGATGAGGACCAATTGTTTATTCCTGTTTGAAACTTGCTTATATTTCCTTCTTTTTTTATTTGAATTTAGGTTGCTTCCATTTTCATATCTTCTTTTCCATAGTTAATAAGTGATCCATCTGAATAGAAGATTGGTTTTTCTTTAGATCTAAGTTTCATTGAAATATATCTATTAGATAATCTTGATATACTCTTTCTTTAATATGTTTTTTTATAATAGATTCTTCCCAAGCTTCAATATCCACGTGATTTACTCTATCTTTTTGGGTCTTGAAAAGGTTTTAATTGCTATAAATTACTTCTTTGATTCTTTTTTCAAGTGCTAACTTGGAGTTGAAGATTTTTAAGTCTCATATTCTTTTAGTAATCTTTCTTATATTGAGATATAGTACTATATATATTTCTCATATTTTTTTTTAATAATACAGTTATTATTTAATGTTGTATCTTCTGAATATCTTAGATATTTTTATATATTGGTCTCCCGATCATTGTTAAAGTTATAACTGGTAAAATACTTTACTAATATCACATTTCACTTTTTTTTTATATCTTAATTTTTTCCAAGTTACTTGATTTCTTTTATTTTCTATTACTATTTACAATTTTTTTCACTTATCTCAGTTAGGGTCTATTTTAAGTATACTGATTTTCATTTCATATAATTTTCTCTCATGAATCTTATAAGCTGCTTTAGTTGTTCTTCTGGTGGATTTTTGGTTTTAATTTGAAACCATTCTGGTATAGGTCCTTTGCCTATATCTTGTAAGAGCTAAAGCATTTACCAGTCTCTTATTTTTTTAGTTTTCTAATCAATTAGCTGGTCCAGATACAGTATATCAATTGATTGTTTCTAAGTGATGATATGGTTTTTTTTATATTTTTTCAGTATAAAATATTCTCTAATTAAATTTTTACCTTTTTCTATTCAAAGATATCTTGACATTTCCAACTATAAAACGTTATTCCAATATCCTTGACAATTTTAGTCACTTGGGGTGAAAAGTTATCCTTGTCTATTAGATAACTTAATAATTTACAGGTTAATAAATTGAGTGGTTCCTAATTTTTAATCTATACTTGTTTAAGTTTAATGAATATTATGATTCCTATTGATCTGGGATCATTTAGTTTGTTGCAAAATCCTGTTATTTGACTTTCTCTTTGTAATATTTAAACACTTTTCAAGTTATAGATCTTTAGATGATAAATTACGCTATTGGATATTGATCTGCATAAACTACTCTTATTATTGATAGTTTTCTATATGCTATTGTTAAGGTGTTAAATATTTTTCAGAACAATATGCTATATAGCATTCTAAATTCTATCCTAGGTATTAATACTCTATTTAGAATGTATAAGACTTGTTTATCTGTTACCTTTTTATGTTTAAGGGCTCTTATTATTTTATTGATTTCTTTAAGTACTCATTCTTTAAACTCAATTGCAGTTTTTTGATTACCTACCTAGATTCCTAAAATTTTAGCTTGTTCTGTTATATTGAGCTCTTTAACCACTTCTTCTTTAAATGTTGCCTTACCTCTTTTGAATAATAGTTAGAATTGTTAATAGTGAGCAAGACTGATTTGTTTCTATTTATTTGAGAGTTATTGGTTATATGAATGATTTTTGTAGTTTTCAAAGTTTTTTTTGTATCCTTCTTTAATCTTGCTATTCATATTGTATCATTCATGAAGGTTATAGCTACATGACTTGATTTTAACCTTCTTGTAGTTCGTTTTTTAAGGTCAAAATTTCATATAACTAATATTTTATATCCTCTTTATATATTGTTCTGGATTTTGCATAGAAGAGGATTGTAGAAAAATTTTTAAAGTAGAGATAAGATAGTTTTCTCTTGATTAATTCCATTTTTGGTTATTATTGATTCTGTGAGATTATTTTCAAATATGACTTGGAATTCTCTATTTTGAAAAAGGCTCAACATAATCTTTATGAAACCTTTTGGAGCTTTGATTCTTTATATTATTTTTATAGCATATTTAGACTAATTGTATTATATGCTTTTGCAATAACTTGAAAAGGTATTCATAATTCCTTTTTGTTTTCTCTGGCATCTTTATAGATATTGTTGAGAATTTGAATTGATTCTACTATACTTTATTCTGACAGTTCTGCATAGAACAATCCTCTGAGAATATTATTGTTTTTACAAATATTTTCCATTTTATTGGTAAGAATTTTGGTGAAATATTTTCTTATAACTTCTAGTAGAATAATAGGTCTAGTATTTGAGAGTCATAACCCCAAGGTTTAGGTTTTGTTATTGATTATATAAGACTTTATTTAATGTTTTGAAGTGACTTTCAATTTTAAGAAGTTATTCATATTCTTCACAAAAATCTTTTTTTTTCTGACTTAACCTCTTCAGTATTTTATAACTAATTTGAGATTTTCTTGAAGCTTTGTTATTGGGAAGTGCTCTCAATGTTTCATCTAATTTTTCTTGTGAGATTGGCTTAAGTAGTTCATTGTACCAAGATATTTGAACATATTCTCTTGATTTATACTTTTCTTTTCAATATTTTGGTAATTTTTTGAAGGCTTTACAATGGTACTATCTTATTTCCTTTTCGATTTTATCTTTATGAATTGTAATGTATTCATTATTCCTAGCTTGATATTAACCCTATCTAGTACAATTTTACTTCTAGTTCAGTTGGTTAGAGAGCTAACCATCTGTCTTTGATTGTTTTTCAAGTCATCACATCTTTGTTAATAAGTAGTTTTAATATTATCTTTTATTTTTTTTGCTTTCAATCTTTAACATATATATTTAAAACCTTCTATAGTATCTTGGATGTCTTTTTTCAAAGATTTTATAATATGTTAGAAATGTTATATTGAGTACAATAGTTCTCAATCTTATAATTTGAATTGTGAGTATTATTATATTTTTTTATAGCTAAGTCAAGGACCTATAGCTTATCTATTTCTTTTGATGTTTCTGCTTTATTTGTAAAGTTTTTTAAGTTATAGGGTTTTTCTATAACTGATAGATTTGGTACTGTACTTATAATGTATTTCTTCTGATTGGGATGTTTTCTTTGTTATTAGCTTGTTAAAGGCTGCTTTAAATAACAATTTCCTGAAGGTATTACATAGTTTGTTTACTTGATCCTCTCTTTTATCTAAATTGAATACTTCTTATAGCAATAGTTCTAGTGATATTTTTATTTATGATCTACACTTACCAAATACTTGCCATTATAATGGAAATGTCCCTTTATATCGATTCTTCTTTATATACTTATAGAAGGTTTTGTGGTTCTACTTCTTATGAAAAGGTTTTTATTATATAAAGTTATTAGGAGCATAGTATTATTACTGTTATTAATATCTTCCATATTTTAGTTATCAAATTGGAGTAGCAGATAACTTGTTAAACTATAAGAAATTCAAATATAGTCTATTATACTTTTACTTATTAGGTTTTTTCTTGTTGAAGTTTTTTCTTTGCCTTTTTATATGACTTATATATCTATAAAGTCCCATTTATCAAGAAAGTTAAATAGTGGGATTTCTGGTTATCACAATAATCTGAAGCTTGCTTTTGAGAAGAAATTTCTATCTTCTGATAGATTGTAAGCTGTATTGAAATCTCCCATTATTATTGTGTAAAAGTCTTGTTCATATTTTCTTTTAATAAGGCTAGTTATCTTATTCTATACTATTTTATATCTTGATTTATTTGAAGGAATATAGATCTATATAATATAGATCTTTTTTCTTTTTATAAGTATATTGATAACAATAATATATCCTTCTTCTTTCTTTACTGATATAATTTTTTTCCATATCTCTTCTAATTAAGAGACCAACTTCTATCCCAAATAGTATATTTTTATTGGTGCTATAAAAATATTTGTAGTCTTTCTGGTTATTGAAAGTATATTATACATTAGCTTCTATTAATTTTGTTTTGCATAACCCCAATATGCCTATTCCTTTTTCTAGTAACTCTTTAACTAGGTTTTGTTGTTTTATTTTATTTATTATTCTTTTAATATTGTGTATATCTATTATAATTACTTTTTATATATCTTGTCCCCTTCTTTGATTTTTTTATTAATCTATATCTATTATTATAAAAAAAATTTTCCTATTCTTTTTATAAGAATATTATGATATTTATATTTCTTTACTCTTTTATTCTAATATTACTTTTTAAAGTTTGTTGTTTATATTTATGGTTTTTGATGAGGAAATAATGCATTATTGCTACTCTTGATTGCTATCAAGGACTGATATGCCTTTAGAAGTAGTTTGCTCACTTATTATTGGGTCTTGATTTTCTAAAGCTTTGTTTGTCCCTCTAGAGTATCTATTCTAGCATGTAGTCTTTCTAAGTTGACTAGAATATTCATTAAATGATCTTGTGTACTTTCAATTTTAGGTTTTGTATTGACTTTAGAAAATCTATTTCTATTGTTTTATTGATTTCTGATTGATTTTTTATTGCTTTCTATTGCAAAATATTTTTCTATAGTGTTTTTTTTAATTCTTTATTATATTATTGCTTCACTGTCTGATCTGTCTCAAATCCCTGAATCTATAATAACTTGCTGAATTAAAAATAGATTATATTGATTCATTATCTGATTATAAGTTAGTATTGATTTATTGTCTATATATATATTTCTGGATCTAAAACTTGTATTTCTATTTTCATCTTTAGAATTTTATTTTTCTGCTTTGAATATATATTTAATACTCTATGAGAAGCAATGTCCCTGTAAACAGATTTGTTATTTGCATATCTTGTCTGTTTCTTCTTTGGTCTTAAAACAAACTACTGTAAAGTTACACTTCTTAAGTATAGAGAGATCTTTTGATATATAGCATGTCTTAACTTGTATACTATTTAATGCTTTGCTATTAGATTGGTGTAGGTTTTATTAGTACCTAGGAATTATGCTGAGTTATCATTTCTTTCAATTAATATTTAATTAATTTCTTAATTGCTAAACTTAGACTTGAAAAATATAACTTTTGATATTTTTGTACTGATTGGAGTTATTCAAATTTTTTCAGAATTTAGGCTAAGATATTTGTACCATTTAATATAGACTTTCACTTGTAGTTTTGTATTCATCTCATAGATATGAATATTTTGGACTTCTCCATATTTTTTAGATGTACTTTTATAAGGTTTTTATTGTTTTTCTGATCCATGTCTACTAAATATACATGTTAGATAGTAGTGTCTTCTTTGAATTTAGATTCTTGAAAAACCTTTTTATCTAGATTTCTTTCTGTCTTTTGTTTCTTGTAAGTAGTCAAAAGTGTTATATTTTGGATAGTGAAGTTGTCTTCTTTTTAGTTAACTTTTTCAATGCATCTTATAATATCTTCTTCCTCTTGTATCCAAAAGACTAGCTATTTATTTCTATTGATAAACTCTTTTTACAATAAATTTCTTTTTTTTGTTGAAGTTTAAGAATGTTATTTAGGTATATCTTAGTTTTATTTTCTGTTTTTATTGGAATATTGATTATCATTGCATCTAATCTTTAAGTTCAATTTTTTTATAAAATAAGAATTCGTTAATAGTACTGTGTCTCTATTCCTAGTGATATAGAAGCTATGTTCTCTAATGCATTGTTTTTTTATTGTTTCTTGGAGTTTTTGTAATTCCATTTCTTTGATCTTATGTGCATATATCATTGTTATTTCATTGTCTATTGTTAATTCATTATCTATTTGTTCTATGATTACTATTGGTTGTCTCTTTAATTTATGTTGACTTTTAGGATTCTTGATAATTTTTATGAGCTTATTTTCAATATAGAATTGTAGGAGATCTTCTTTAATTCCTTGTCTTGTTGTCAAAGATATGTAATATACTGGGTTAAAATTTATTTCTTGTGGAAGGTTGTGATATCTACTCCTAGTATTTTAGTTATAATATTATCTAGAATAATATATATTTCTGGTGACGAGGCTACTGATCTGCAGAGTTTAATATTTCTTTGTTTTACTAATTGTTGTGAAGCCTATAAAGTAGAATATTTATTATGTTTTATTGAGAGATTAATTAAGGTATTTATTATATTTTCTTCTCTTTTACTAATAACCAGGTCTACGTATTGGTCTTTGATTAGTAGTCAGATAATACAGCATCTGATAGTGGTTGTACTTGAGTATGGCTTTTAGAACATTTATCTTTTTTGGTAATGTTGTTTGTCATTTCCCATTCTATAGTATGTTTACATCACTTCTTCCATATTGAGTGTAGAAATTCTCTATAATGATTCATGCACTTTTGAAGTATTGGTTGTGATATTGCATTGAATCAGTGTATTTGGTAATTGCAAGAGTATTATCTTTTCTGATGATGCCTTTGATGAGATCTGTGATCACTTGATCAGATTTGTTAAAAGACATGTCCCTTATTATATGATAGAGAGGAAAAGTGGTAACAGATACTTTGCAGTCTTTCATATTGAGTGTAAAGATACTTATTAGTTTTTACCTATATGTTTCCCATGTTATGGTACATAAGAAGGTATAGGAAGTAGTTTCTGTTTCGTGATATTTGATGCAGTCTTTGTTTCTATATATATGTGATTTGTATTGATTCAGTTTGCTTATGGTGAGTAGTTCATTATTCCAAAGATTGATTGCAAATTTTCAAGTGTCATAATCAGTTGTAAATATGTTTCCATGATTAATGTTGCTAGGATTGAGACAGTTAAAGGTGTTTTGCCAGTCTATTATTTTGTTTTTTTTTATATTGTTTCATGTTCTATTCCTTCTGAGGAGTCTTCATTGGATTAAATGTTTGATGTGGAATACTGTTTTGCAGAAATCTTTGATTGGTACGTCTATAATATTGTGTCTTCATGTGGTATAACATAGGTTGTTTTGTGAATTGATAGTGGGGTTGAGTTCTCTTTGATTTGGCATTATATTAATGTAGTTAATTTTTGCCAGTTGATCAGCAGTTTCATTGCCTGCAATGCTTGTATGTACTTTTACTTTATGTAGGGAGAGTTGGATTTGATAGTCCTTGTATTTTTGCATGATGTTGAGTGTAATACTCCAATTTCTAGTGTTTCTAATGGCTTTGTAGGCTGGGATATATATGGCTTTATTTATTATATCGATAGCCACTTGGCTGTCAGTGTGGACTGCAATTGTAGTGTTTCTGGGAATTGTAAGATTATTGTGAAGATTGTCATTAGCTCTGCCCTAGTTGAGGATGGTGAGTTTCGTACCTGTCCTTTAAATATATAATGTTGGTTGAGTTGATTAATAAGAATCCAGTCAAATACCATATGGGTGAAGATATTGAAATAGTCCAAGGATCCATCAATGTATGCTATGAATTGATGATATTGTTCATTTGCTGTAGAAATATTGATAAGCTCTTGAAGTAGTCTAGCGTCTCCTGTGATTTGGTTAAGTAAGGTGGTGAGTTTGTCTTATTGGTGGTCGAGTATACTTGGACTGAAGGAGATTGTGTTGTACTGTTTGTGTTTATATATTCTATGATACATTAGATGCTGTATACTAAGATTTGAACTTTCCAGTATGGGTTGTTATTTAATGTATTGCTAAGACTTTTGTAACTGTATGTGACTAGAATTTGTTGGATCTGAAATTTTGTTCTAGAGAAGATACCTTGCTGTATTTGTGTAGGGGATTCATTGACTGAACATCCACTGCAAAGTTTTAGTGGTGAGTTTCTTGCTATGTGCTTGTAGTGTGTATAAACTAAGTATAGTATATTATTATGGAAAACGTGCAATGACTTAACAACTAGATTTCGAAAACTATTCAAGACCAAAAGTGCATTATATAAATCGATGCCTAATAGTGTAGTTCATCACCCTAAAATCTATAGCCTCAAAAGTATATGGATGCTACAAAGAGAAATCAAAGTTACAGAGCTTTGTAAAGGCTAAACAATAAAGATCTAACAGGTCTTACAACAATTATCAGGCTTAAACAGGCACAGTTAAAACATTGGGAACCCCAACACTTGCTCAACTGTAAAAGACTAGATCAAATAATAGACAAGGGTAACTTTTTAATACAAATACTCAAAATTGTAAAGGATCTAGGAATAACTTTTTAAAGCTGGAAATAGGGTAAAACCTTTGAATGAAAAAAGGAAACAACTCAATTTAGGAATATCTATCAAAAGAAGAATATAGAAAAGCTATTCTATCTCTGTGCAACAATAGACTAATGTATCTAGATCAGATTATAGAGAAGAGAACTATGAGACCAAAAAAGTGGAGATTGATTCAACTTCTTTAGAAAACAAGTAAAGGAACAATTCCAGATTGGTACGGTAGATTATTATACCTGTTGATGCCAAAAACAATAAAAGAAATCATAGAGAAATGATATGATAACAATATCTCATGGAAACCTGACTACCCAAAACTCAACTTAAATAGGAACAAGAGATAAAAAATCTGGTATATTCTGAACAAAAGTTCAACAAGATTAATCTGGAGAAAAGTTTCAAGATCAAAAAAGGAACTGGTACACTTTAATTGTGAAGCACAAGCAGAAAACCAGGGAACAACTTTATTTCAGTGCAAAGGATGTGTAGAGGGCATAACCAGTAATAGTGCTTGCATTATAAATGAAAACAGAAACAAGCTTCATGAGATCACTTTCTTGAACAAATGCAAATCAACAAGAACTGCCAAAGAACTAAGGATTGCGATAAAAAAAGAAATACTGAAGAGCAAAATAGTAAATAAGATCCAGTATACTATAACATCTCAAGTAAATAGAAATCAACTATCACAGATAATAATTAAAAGATATGAAACAAGTATTATTGAAGAACACATTCAAGAAGGAATCTATCAAGACCGTTTAAAAGAAATTTTACAAAGAAACCTTGAAGAACAAAAGAATTTTCAGTTTTACTCAGATGGATCCCTAATAGACCACAGAAAAGAAACAGCTAGAATGGGATGGCATGGATTCAAACAAAGGATAAAGGTCAAGAAAGTAGTTTTCAGACAGGTGTACAAAATTGACTATTATTCACAAGAGCAGAGCTAGTAGCAATAGTTACAATCTTATTGATAATACTTGTAGAAAGCTCAGTTGAAATCTATACAGATAGTCAAACATATATATCTAAATAGTATAAGTTGGAAAAAAAGGATCCAAAAATAACTTATTGAAGATGGCTAAAAGAAAAAAACTGGTCTCTTTAGACAAGGATACTAAATATTGTCAAAACAAAAAACATAAAGTTGAAGTTGATTAAAGTTAAGGCATCTATCAATATTAAGGAAAATGACTTAGCAGACAAGTTGGCTAAAGAAGCATTAGACCTCCCAACAATCCAGTAGAAGGACCTTAAATCTAATAAGATCATTACAGAAGTGAAATGGCAGGATATAACACTGGATAGTTCCATAAAACAATTCATAAAAGGAATAAATAATAAATAATAATATACTGCTATTTACAACAAAACTGAATTAGGGACAAATAGAATCTTCAAATAGAAGATCAGCAGAATTATTTATAGGACATGATATAGAAAAGGCTAAAAAAAGAATATACATGGGACACCTCGTTTAAAAGCTCACAGCAGAAAAGTTTTCTGGTAAAATTAATTAATAATGAACTACTAACAATGGTCAAACTAGTGATCAAGAGATCTGATCTATATCATAAAAATGACTGCTTAATGTGTGATGAACAGGAGGAAACAGTAAAACATCATTTGGAATATCCAATATATAAAAACACAATGAAGTAAGCCTGGTCAAGAGGAATAAAAATAATATATCAAGAATTTAAGAAAGAGTGGCAGAAGCAAAAAGATCAAGCTCAAAAAAAATACAGTAATATCTCAATAGTAGATAGAAAAGAAATGAAAGAAATAAAAATATGAACAACAAAGCTTATCGGAAGAGTATCCACAAATAGTCAAGACTCAGTCAGTTTTCTCTCAAGGCTGATTAAAAGAGAACTATTAAGAGAAGTAGGGGAACTCGAATGTAAAGAAAAAAAGATAGAAACAGTCACCAGAAAATGGATACTCCATTGCCAAAAGAAGATCTTGAATTACTTTAGGAAAAAAGTGTGGAACAAATAATGTGAACTAGTAATAGAATGGAAAAAAGCTCAAGGAATTTTTTGAAAAGATAAAATAAGACAACCCATGAAATTTTATTCAACAAGGAAAATGAAAAAGTCAAGAGAAGAAAGAAAGAAAATAGAAGAAGAATATTCAGGAAAAGATTTAACAAGAATAATAATGATGGGAATTAAAAGTAAAATAAAATAGTTGGGTTTTAGACTTAGTCAGAACTTTGGCCAGTGATCTGCAATAGTAACTGCAGGCAATAATGTTCATAGTAGAAGAGTATTTATCCAAACTATAAATAAATGACAAATCACTCCCAAAGTTGCACTTAGAGTTTGACAATAAACTAAGATGAGTGAGTTAGTTAGCATTTTAGCTTTAGTGACACTGTAAATAGTATAGTCTATATTATGTTTAATAAAGTACATATAACTAACCTGACAGTGGGTTATAATTAAAAAAAAAAAACAATCTATTTTTCTTCTAATAAGACAATAATATGATCAATACCCTTCTTATTCTCCTTACAAATATTGAAGAGGTTTTTTGAGCTTTCCAGTACTTGGATTAAGTATATGATCTTTTGGCTAATAGTTATGCTAAAGATATTATTTGCTGCAACTTTTACTTTGAATCTTTTTTTTTCATATTATAGCAGACTTATTTATAGTCTGTTACTAATAATCAAAAGCTTGCATAATCTAAAAATAGAAGATTCTTGTTCTTTTATTATACAAATATAACATAAAAACAGAGATATAAAAAGATTTGGACAAGTCTCAAGATAGTTTTTTTAAATTACTTACAACTTTTCTGTTATAAAATTTATTCAAAAGATTTATCTCAAGATTCATTATTTTATTAAATTATTAAAAGAAGTTTTTTTTTTTTTAAGTGCTAGCGAAGTCATACTATTTAACTTTTATTTATTCATTAATATTCTCTTTACACAAATTTAATTGTAATGAAAAATATATTCATAAGAGTGAAAAGACCATTGGCTCAGTATAACAGCTAAACTGTCAACCCTGTAACTTATTGCAATCCATATTTATGGATGTTAACATGTTATAACTCCACTAACACTGATTTTAAGTGTAAACAGGGTATATAGGAAGAAACTATTGTTTAGGATATTAGTCATACTTGAGTTGGTTAGTTAAATATACAAGAGTTTAAAAGTTTATATAAGATGTTTCTTCATAATTGAGGGTGGGGTGTATGTGTTGTGACCTCTTGCTGTTTTGTTGCGTTTCATTTTCCTTGTGATTTTGTTCTCTCTTTCCCAGGTGGAGACTATGTCACAGTGTAGCCTCCAGACCTTCCTTTTTTCTTGCCAGAATCTATTTGTTACTTTTCTTATAGCATTCTTTGCTTCAGTTAGGTTTTGAGTAATCTCTGTGGCCTTTTCTACTATCCAATATGTAATTACCCCCCTTATGATGTCTTCCCAATCTGTTCAGTTCTGAGTTTCTGTTCCTATTCCTTGTTCCTTCCTTAGCTGTGTATATTTCCACTTATTTTGTATTGGTTCTAATTGTTGGATACTATTTGCATGGGATGCACATTCCTCGATTAGGAATGTTATGTATTTTTCTCTTAGTCTTTCTGAGTTTGTCCCATATATGAAGGGGTGCAAATTGGTTTCTATATGTTTTTTGCAAATCATGCACGTGGAGCTAGTGTACACATGTAGCATTCTGGTATTAAGTTTGGACATGGTTGAGTGTTTATTCATTCAAGTTTTAGTTTTAAAACTTCTATTCCTGTGGTCTTCAATGTCTGTTTGTAGTGATATGATTTTTGTAGGTGATAGCATTTCCAGTGTGAGCTCCCAGTCTATTTCCTTGGATTTTTCTTTGTTAAGCCAATTGTTTGTTCTTTGTAATGCTCACTATTTGCTTATCCACTTAGTTTTGATTATTGTTTTTCTGAGTGTTTTAAAGGGAAGATCCATAAAGGACTGATCCCATCTAGTTGAGACATTACTCTTGGTTGACTGTTTTTTCTGTATTGTTATTATATTCTTGTATAGGTCTGCATATGTAGTGGCAGCAAGTCTGTCTGCTCTTTCATTTCCGGTTGTGCCTGTGTGATCCACAGGCTTAATTTGTAATTTTTATTAATTGTAACTTTGTTTGGTTATTATAAATGAGTAGTTATACATATATGTTATAATAAACCTATTTACATGAATAGCTATATATATATTTAACTAATGCTATATATCACTACTACTAGCCTAGCTACAAACTGGAAGCCTACACAATTCCATCTTAATTATTCCTAGAACAATTTTTTATTAAGAGTATTCTAGTTATCAAGCCATCGAATTCAGTATCCTGGATCCCAGTTTTCGATCCTTCAGAGTGGTCTACGAATTTCTCCTCCCACCAAGGCCTCCCGATAGTCAAGTTTGTGAAAGCCGGCACAGCCACATGCATAAGAATAAGTCCTGAGAGACATGCTACCAGTTTGGGGATCTACTTTTCTTATTATTCTTTTTATTAATAATGTGGTTGTGTCAATGGTAATCCTATTCAATTTCGGATTACAACCTGATCACAATCTATATATAGACCAGATGCTATATTAAAAACATCGGTTAGTTTACGGTTATGTCAATGAATAGATTCTTTTTCTTATCAAGCCTGGTCTTATGTTTTATTGATGGAATCAAATCCAAATCTTGTGATTGTTAACCTTTTTATGGAATACTAACCACTGCATTATTGATCTATTGGTCCGTGTTTTATTGTCATACTTGGATCACCAATTATTGTTATGAGATAGATGAGATCTTTGTGTCACTTGTAGCTTATTTTCACTTTTGGCTCTCATGTGATATTGAACTCTGGACCTAGTGCTTGCAACCTGAGAGCACTACCACTGTGCTATGGATCCACAAGTCTATTAAAAGAAATTATATTTATATATTTTTATATATAAGACTATTATATAATCACTATAGTTATTCTAGTATTATATTATATATAAATTAACTTTATAATTAGCTAATCTCAGCTCATAGTTTTTTACCTTTTTGGTATAAATAGATTGTTTGTATATTCTTCTATCTTATAAAGGATATAATAATAATTAGCAATTAATTATTTTATGTAAGCTTCTATTATATTATAATTATTGATTTTATAACTATAGCAAAAATTCTGAACTTGGTCTGACTTTTTTGATCTTTAAAAATATTTTATTATTCTGTTAAAAAAAAATCTATATCTTGATCTACTTTTCTTTGATTTCCTTGAACTTGTAATATTTTTTTAATTTCCTTATTATATAAGTCTCAGTCTGATTTTTTTTTCCTTTAACATATATCTATATATTAAATTTATAATTTTTGCAAGTGTTTAAATATATTATTAAGTATTCAATATTTCTTTTTTGTATATTTTCTTAGAATATAGTCTATTTTTTAAGAAAAGAATTTTTTTCACTTAATTACTTTATTTATATTGTTTTAAGATTGTTACATCTTTTTCAATATAATTTTGAAAGTTTTGTTCATTAGGTATAGATTGCTGAATTATTTGTAAATTTGTATAAAGGGTCTGAATAGTTTTTATTAGTTTTTCAAGTTCTTTTTTTTTATTTAAAGTTATTATAATTTCATTGTTCACATTGATTTCTTTATAAGAATATTTTACATTAACTTTTATTAAAAGGTTTTTATTATAGTTAGGTCTTGTACTGGTTTTAAAGCTGTAAAGATTTTTATATATACTTATATCTTTTGTTTACTTTTTTATTTCTTGAAAAAAATTATTTAAAAAAGAAATTTTAAAAATTTTAAGATCTATGAGAAAAAGCTTTTTTTTTTTTTTTTTAATTTAGCATAATATGTATTATATTACTTAAATAAATATATACTTATATTTTTAATTGATTAATAAACTATAATTTAATAGACCTGTAGATCGATAGTACAATGGGTATACTTTCAGGTTACTATCCATGAATTATCAGTTCAATACCACTCAAGAATAGTAATCACAATATAGGTCATGTTATATAGGATATATACTTATCAGCCATATGTGCTCCTGCATATATCTAATTTATCAAATATCACTGTCTGACCACAGTGTAATAAACAGGTCACACAGATCTAAAGATGGGTTCCTAAAGGGGAAGGTAGAGACAAAAGTCAAATGTTCATCACTAGGAAACATTAAAATTTTTAAAATAATAACTATAAAAAAACTATTCACAATTGTTCTCCATTATTCAAACTATTAATTTATAGTATTTTCTGACTTTTATCCCTATTAAAGTAAAAAACTATGAATTTTGTCACTCAAAAAGAAACATAAGTAATCTGCAAAATTTTATATTAAATACTTTAGGAACCTATCATTACACAGGTTCTAGTCAGTTTTAGCACTAAAACAAAAAAAATTATAATGTCTATACTAATAATAGGTCTCTAAAGTATTTAGCATATTGTTATGGATTACGTGGGTGACACTATTTACGCGTAATGGTCTAGAATCCAAAAACCCAAAAGTCTGGCATAAAAGATTGAGTGTTGCAAGGTAAGAAACTATAGATAAGGCTCAGGTACTGACAAGGGAACTATGTGTATCTGAAAAAGTATAGAAAGTTTAGCAAAGCTTAAAATTAGTATAGCTGATTATAAAGTAGATAGCCTATTGTTAATTAGAAAAGTATAAATAGCTTACCAATGTATGCCGAAAATGTAGAACTGACTGTGTTAGAAAAACAGCCCTCCTTAAAAAGAGAGCTGAATGTGTAAGAAAGCAGTCCTCATTGAGAAAATAGATAAGAGTTAGTGATATACCAAAGAAACAGAACACAATAAAGAGACACTTACCTTCGGCCAAGTCTATCACTATGCCTCTACCTTCTTTAAGTGTTCTTTATAGAAGGCGTTCTCTTCTTTGTGTTATTTGTGAGTATTCTTGTGAAGTCTGGATTACGCGAAGTGCTACGAATTAGCAACGGACTCACCAGGATAGCCCACGACAATATAAAATATTGCAGATCACTTATATTCCTTTTGAGGAACAAAATTTATAGCTCTTCACTTTAATAGGGACAAAAGTCAAGAAATACTAAAATCAATGATTTGAATAATGAAGAACAATTATGAATAGTTTTTTAATAGTTATTAATTTAAAATTTTTAATGTTTCTTAGTGAGAGACATTTGACTTTTGTTCCTGCATCCTTCTTTAGAAACCCATCTTTAACCCATGTCACCTGGAATATAGGAAGCTACCAAAAGAATATTAGGAATAATAATAATCACTTTATGATCCTACCAGTCTAATGAAAAATCCATCTCTTCTCAAATTACTATACTTATGGATAATATTGGAAGACTTTAATTATCTATATCAACCAAGAAAGTTATAAGAGAAATGTAACTAGTTTGATTTTGAATTGTGAGAAAACAAAGTACTTATTATGGAAACCACAGGGGTGGACATATTTGGGAGAGGCCTAAGGTCTTATTTGATCAAGGAAAATCTCTGTAAAACATCTTTGAAGAGTAGTTAAGAAGGATTATTGAAAGACTTAAATCACTGCAAGACACATCAATGATTGTTAGGATTCTACATTAGATCATATAGAAATTAAAGCATCAAGGAATCTAGTCTCTGAAGAAAAACTGAACATGACAAGTATATTATACAAGATTTGAACATACTCTTATCACAAAGAACCAATTACACTTTAAGGAATACATAACAGAAAACAAATGCCCCTTGAATTAAAATGATAGTTTCTAGTGGATCCTTAGAATACTATGTGCTTAGATAAAAGTAAAGTAGCTGATAAGATAGTACTTACTTAAAAAACAGGTAAAATTGGATTATATTAAGTAAGGATAGTATAGTCAAAAATAGTTATAAGTTTGGACTCTTATAATCTAAAATCTGTATTTCTCATAAAAATCAATAAAGCTCAGTCAATATAATTAATATAAAAAAAAAAAACTATAATCTAACCTAATTATTGGACTTAAAAACTAATAATAATAAAATAATTACTTATATATAAACATATTAAAATAAGATAAATAAAAAATAGAATTGATAGAAAACTTTTTTATTAATTTTTAATTATATATAAAAAAATTTTTGCAAAAAATTTTTTTACTTCTTTATTAATAAAGTCTTAATACTTTTATTAAAACAACTTTAAATATGATTTAAAAAGTTGTTTTTATTCTTCTTTTCTTATTTACAAATTATTCTACTTAAAAAATTGAATCTTAATAATTATGAAAAATCAAGTAATACAGTATTCTTGATATTATAGAAAAAAGTTTTCAAAGAAAAAAGAATTAATTATAAAGTATTAAAAACCTTTAAATTTTGAAATATGATATTATAGAAGTTTGTTATAATCAAAAAACATTTTTTAACTATCTTAGCTTTTTTAAAACTTTTATAAATTCTTATTAAAGATAATTGATTAATATAAAATATATTAGTTTATAGAATATAAACAAGCTTTTTTTAAAATATTTATATACAGTATTTTAATAATATTAGTAAAAATTGAAAAGAAAGGACTTATGGGTCTATAGTGTAGTGGTTAACACTTCGTAGGTCAGATCGCAAGAATCACGATCAAATCTTCCAGGGGGCAACCTCTGAAAAAGCAGGTAATGATCTGCATCTTTGGCATAACCGTACATAACTGATGTTTTCATATATAGTTTGTTTCAACAGTCAACTGGAGTTTCTATGTGATACAAGCCAGTCTATATATAGATTGTGATAAGGCTGAATATCTGAAATCAGGTAGGATTATTCCTTGATATAGCCATATTATCAAATAAAGGTAATAAGAAGAGTAGATATTGAACTAGTAACATACTACTGAAGGAAGGAATGATAAATTAAATGAAAACAAACTCTGGTTCCCTGCTTTAGCATTGAGGCATCTGTTCAAGAATTCAAGTATGTGGCTGTGCCGGGTTTCACAGATTTGACTATTGGGAGGTCTTGGTGAAAGGAGAAATCTATGGACCACTCCAAAAGACTTAAAATACTGAGAAGTTCAGGATAAAGAAAATTTGATAGCCTAATAATCAGACTACTTTTACAATAAATAAAATTGTTCTAAAAATAATTAAGAAGGAATTGCATATCTTTCCAAATAGGTAATAGTTGTATATAGAGGTAGAATAAATATAACTACCCATATAGATAGGTCTACTTCAAAATATGTATAATTACTTGTTGATAAATATGTAATAAGGGGTTTATACAGATCTCTCAATAGTAACCCGGTAAACATCTGCTATTGTATCTATGAAATCTGTATAGTATATATATTAATAAAAGATGTGGGCAGCAGTAGAAAACAATAAACCCTCAAAAAACACTGAACAACAAACTAAAAAAAATAGAAAGAGAATAGACTTCTGAGGAAAGAAACTATATTGCAAGGAAGGCATTAACAAAAGATCTCTTAAAAATAATAAAAGAATACATAACAATAAAAAATCAAAAAGAAGTTCTCAAAAATATCATAGATAAATTTTTGACCATCTTTTAGGACAAATGGCAACTGAAGTATCAGCTTTTTTTACAATGAGAAATGAATTAAAATATAATCAAAAAATATAAAAAAAAATGGAAAACACTAGACAGAAGAACCATTACACACAAATTATATATCCCAGGAATCAATAAAATCATAAAACACTCCAGTCAACACTGGATCAACTAGAACACAATATATTCTTTCAAAACAAATTTTTATGAGACAGATAGAGCCTTGGCAGATTAGTCAAGTTTATATCAATACTTGGTAATAAGCCACATGGTAGAAATATTCTTAGTGAATTTAATTAGGTAGCTAGAAAGTTAAATTTGTATAAAATAAATTTGTACATACTCATAACAATATCTAATAAACAAGATGTAAGCCATCCAGTTAAAAAAAAAAAAATTGAAAAGAAAGTTTTAGAAATTATTTTTCTTTAAAAGTTATAAGCCTTTAAGAAAAATATTTAAGATACTAAAAGACAAGATATAAATAATATGAATTGCAAAATATTATACTTTTTAAGTTTCTCAAATAGAGAAAAGATTTTCTTAACTAGAGATCTTTATATTTCTTTTAAGCTATTTTAATTTAATGCTTATTTAAATAATAGATTTACAATAATTGAATTGACTTATCCAATACTATTGTTGAACTATAAAATTTCGCCATATGATCTCCCTAGTACCCAGGATGATCCCAGTACCTCAGATCAATGTATCATGATCCTTTTGGTCACCTAAAAGTAAAGATCTTCCAGAACACTTCTAGAACATTGATAGTCGATTTTGCTATTAGCAAACTTAGCATAAAGTACT